>SKCR01019465.1:0-70568 GCA_019454045.1 Zanthoxylum bungeanum | reverse complement strand
TCTAGTTTGACCTGTATAAACAATTAAGTACATAATTATAGTAGATTATATATATAATTATGTAATGATATCATCTTACTAATTCTGAATAATATCCATTTAAAACTTCATAATATGCCATATCCACTTTTTATTTTAATTCATTGTTCAATTTTATTTATTTTGATATCATTTTTTAATCTTTGTATAAATGACAAAATACTGATATTTCACCAATATCATATACGAACCAACGATAAAAAATTTTATTACTATCAAAATAATTAAAAAAAAAAAAAAAAAAAAAACTAACAAACTCATTCTAAATGATCAATCAAATATTCAAATAAAAACCACAAATCATCGATCTTCAAACAAAAGCACGGCCGCACGGGCACATGGCTAGTTTATGTTTAAAAGGAAGGGGTGTACGGAGTTTAACACGCATATTCACCAAAACGGTACGTTTTACTGGACCCATTTTGCCCTTAAGAAAACAGAAAAGTCCTTCGACAGGATCCCTGAAATAATGCGACAGCGTTTAAGGAGCCAAACAATATCTTGCTTTGGCGCGTCAACCGGGAGATCACGCCAGCCATCCGTAGATCTTCCGAGATCGTAGAATCAGAGAAAATAAACAAAAACAAAGCTTTAAGAATGGGTTTAGGTTTCGTTGTTGGAGTACTTGGAGTCGCTATTCTCGCTCATGCCGCTTATTCAACCATTCAATGTAATTTCATATCATCCAACTTTTACGTGTTTATATGTATGTACGTTTTTTGATCGTGGATTGGACAAATTTTGATTTTGATTTTGATTTGGTGGCAGATAGGGGTTTGTTGAAAATTATGGAAGAGGAGTTTTCGAATCCTCCTGTGAATGTGAGTGCTACTGTATTTTATATTCTTTCTTCAAATTTCTAAGTGTTTTCTTGCTTAAATCTTTTGATTTTCTTTCTGGGTATTCAGGTGGCGATTGAATTGCTTCTAGGGTTAGTATTATGCGTGTGGGCAGCACTGACCGTGCCGGGGAAATTTCTCTCCATTCATCCTGATTCCGAGGATAATAGGTATGCTGCTTTAATTTTGTTTGATTGAATTCGGATACAATATATTTTGTGTAGTCCAATATATGCACCGTCTTGTGTTGTTATGTGCTCATTCTGCAATTTTTTGCAACATAAGCTTAGAAAACTTGCATCTTCGAAACAAAACTGATATAGTAAGATTGTAAACATTATTTGAATTGATAGTTTGACTACTGTTGTTGTAATTATTTGATCTAGATTCTATTCACTTTACATGTGGAAGGAGAATCGGAGATGATATGTTATGTGCGCAATTTGAGTGAGCGTGTAACGGTTTTTTTTAGGATACTTTGAGGGATCTTATACCTCCTTTAGGGTGATTCGAGGTACCCTAAACGTCCTTGAAACAACAAAAGTTGTAACCTTAATGATCTTTTCAATGCCTTATTTCATTAATGTAGAGAACTTAAATAGCAGTTACAAGATAAATGATAATCCTAATTAATGATGACTTCTAAATTCAATACTTGTTTTAGGATAACAACCTATCCCATAAACTTATCTCAATCTAATAGATAATGATAGAATCCTAACTACTACTAATGATTTAAGACCTGTAAATATTGGCATCACTAGAATCCTAGCCATACTTACACACCAAGCAAACCTAATCAGCTCCTAACACTTAACTTCAGCCATGCATGTGAATTGATATGTTACGCAACCTCATATAGCTGTAACACCTCAACTTCTCACATGTGCAGTGCATGAAGATTCCACAATATGTACATACGTAACATGATATATCTCAGGAAATTCATTCACATGACAATTGATTTCTAAGACCGGTTTCATGATGCTACAACTAATGTGTGCCAATATCACTTGATTAGTGTATAAACATGAACAGTGGTGGGATTTCAAAAATATATCCCCTGCATACACAAATTTTATGGTTCTGATCATGCATAGGCTTATCTTATGTGCATAATATATGAAGTAAAATTAAATATAATTGAATAAACTATTTGTTAATTGTTATGAAGGTATTGGCATATTAATGGTCCATCGTCCATGAGTATGAGTTGCCTAAATGATGGTGTATGATGCATATTGGTAGGTTGGATGTGACATATGTACCTTGTATGGCTAGATTTGAGTGTGTCCTCCCTTTTTACCAGTGTTCTAAAACGCGCTAGGCGCTAGTCGGGCGCCACCCAGCGCCTAGCGCCTAGGCGGGGCCTCGACAATTAGTCGGCAGACAGTTAAAAATATAATATTTTCCAACATCATAATTCATAAATAATCCAAATCATATAAATTCAAACAAAATGTAATAAACATAAAACCATTAATCAAACTCAATCAACCACATAATGATATAAAATATCATTTAATTAAGTTCATGTTCATCATCCTATAACAAAGTTGAACTACACTAAATATCTAATTCTTCATCTAATTCGAACTCATCATCTTGAAGTTCTTCATCAGAATCAAAATCATTTTCATCAAGTTCTCTGTATTCAACATTTCTGGCACTTTTTCGAGGTTGTAATATGTCATCGGCCCCAGATGCTTCTCCAACCATCCTCCAAGTAAGCCCTGAACCGGGCTCTACTTCTTCATCGTCACCAGAGTCACCACCCTCAACGATCCATCCTTGTGCATTAGTAGCATCTTTGGCTTCTAATACATCAACTTTCAAATCCATCTCCCTTTTGCGCTTGTTCTTCAACTTGGCATTAAAGGAAACATAGACAAGATTGTTTAATCGATTCACATCTAGTCTATTCATTTTCTTCGTGTGAATCTACATAAATAATTTAAATAAATCAATTATTATTAATAATTACAAAATAAAATAATCAAAATTTAGCTAATGTTAAATATTTACCCCCTCAAAATTGCTCTAATTTCGTTCACACCCGGATGAACTAGTGGTTAATGACAATATCCTTTTTGCCATTTTTACCAAGTTCATTATATGATGTCCATATGTACGCCACCATGAAACTACAAATGAACTTAAATAGTTTGAATGAAATATAAGATTTTTATATATTTTGCAAAATAATTCAAATGAATACTTTGTTTTTACCTGGATTAAAAACATCAATCGATACCCGACATGTTTTTACCCCCACTTCTTTACCAAAAGCTTCTTCTTTTGCCTTGTACGAAGCCAACTCCTCATTATCACCTTACTCTGCATGTCAATGTCATTGGGGAAGAAAGCCTCCACAACCGTAAATACTGCATCCATTACTTTCACATCGTACTCGATACTTGAATCCTTATAGTAGTAGTAAGGATTTAAAAGATAAGCACACAATGTAATGGAGTATCAAGCCGCCCTTCAATTTTACTATCAATAATCTCCAAGATTGGCCGATAATTACTCTCAATATTGTTCAATGCATCCTTGATCTCTTCTTTTGCAATCTTTAGCTCTCCATAAACAAACCCCATGGATGGTTTTCTATCCCCATCAACTAATCTAAGCACTCTCACCAAAGGTGCAAACACCTTCAAACATTGGGTCACCCCATTCCAAAAGAGATACTCATCACCGTGGCAAATGCAGCTTTCCCTTTAGCTTGCTTCGACCATATGCACTCATCCCATCCGCGCTAGCAAACATGGTTCGCAAACTTTCTTTTTTCTCGATCAAACTTTGTAAGGATAAGAAAGCTGAAACAGACCTAGTTACTCTCTGACTGACTATGTCCCTCTGTTTTGTAAACGATCTCATCATGGACAAAGTCTTGTGATGGGCATACACGAAAATGGTGAAAGCCTTGGCACTATCAATGTTTTTCTTGTATCTCGGCAATTTCCCAATACTTTCAAGCATTAGGTTGATGGTGTGACTAGCACATGAACTCCAAAAAATATTTGACATCTTCGCCTTCAACAACTTTGCCGCGGCCATATTGTTCGAGGCATTGTCTGTTACGACTTGAACCACATTTTCCGCCCCCACTTGTTCAATGCCCGTCATCACATACTTATAAATGTGCTCCGTAGTATGCGCCACATCAGAACTTTCCTTGGAAGAAAGAAAAGTGGTGCCTATTGTGCAATTAACACACAAATTCATATGCTTCTCCTTTTCCTATCACTCCAAGCATCTGTCATGATAGAACACCCGTTCTCCATCCACTCCTTCTCATGTAGTTTCAGGAAATCTTTAACACTTGCAACTTCCTCTTTCAACAATGGCTCCCTCAACTCATATTGGCTAGGACCTCTGAAACCCGGTCCAAATTGACCAACTGCTTCCATCATCGCTATCCAACTGTCATTGTCAATAGCATTGAAAGGAATTCCGGATTCATACACCCACTTGGCAACAAATCGCTTGACATTATGCGTTTTTTCTTTAAAAAGCGCTTCATTAATATTTTGTTGCCGCATTGTTTTACCATCACCAGTTGAAGAATCAAGAGGGGTTACCACTGTCCACCTATCCAAAGGGCCACGATGCCGAGGGGGTCTTGAATCTAACCCTTCTTCTATTTCACGAATTTCAGCTTCTTCTTCATTCCCCCCAATATTAACTCCTTGCCTTATCTCACTAACATGCTTCTCTTTTCTTTTCTTCCTATTCCTTGCCTCTAAAATGGCTTGTCTACACTTCTCTTGATCTTCTTTACTAGACTTTGGATATTTTACAACATTCCCCGATATATGGCCAATATGTTCTTTCATTCGTAAACTCCACCGGAAAATTTTTTTGAACACAACTTGCATTTCACTTTATCCAAGTTATTCGGATCCACTAAAGCCCCATACTCCCATATAACATCATTTGAATTCCGTTTAAGAACGGGACTACTCTCCGAATTAGAAGCCGCGGAAGAAGAAGCCATTAACCCTACTAAGAAGAATGAATCAATTCATTTAATCATGAGTATTTTAAACTAAGCACATTATCAAAGCAAATAAGCTAATGATTCCCAAACCTATAACTTGCCAAAATGGTCAATTAGAATTTTATTCCCAATTTTGAATTTTCTAAATATCTTTAGTTTGTGATTGCTGTTTATTAATCAAATTAGCCCACAGTTTATATTAAGAAATCGCCATATATCTTCTTATCCAACACACACAATACAAAGTACAAACACAAACAGGAATCCATCAACGGTAAATTGCAGTGAAACTACACACAAGCAGCAACTATAATTTGATAGTAAATTTCAACAAAGAAAGAAGATTAGAGGAATGAAAACAAAAAACGAGAGAAGGGCTCCAAGACAACACTAAATACAAATTAAATCAGGCCAACCAATAAACAAAAGAAATTCAGAGGAACATAGTACAAACAGACCTTGACCGAGTACAGATCAATCACAGACTCTTTATTGTGTATTTGCCAGTAACAAGAACAGTTTGGATATCGCATGTGAACCAGTGAGCGAGTACGGATCAATCACAGACTCTATGAATCATTCATAATGTGAAGAAACAAATATCAATCATGCATCAAGAAACAAATATCAATCATGAAACATTACCGAGAGGCGAGAGCAGAGGCTAAGCTTGAGAGAAGACAGAAGAGGCGAGACAGAGACTGGAAATTAGGGCAGACGTGAAGAAGTGGAGAGAGCAGAGGCAGAAGAAAGAAATGAGGGTTTGCCGAGAGAAAAATAATTTTTTTTATTTTAAACCCTGCCCAAAACAGCGTCGTTTTGGGGGTTTATTAACCCTCCAAAACGGCGTCGTTTTGGGGGATTTATTAACCCTCCAAAACAACGTCGTTTTGGGGGCCTCATCGACAAAAAAAATGGCGCCGAGTCTCGGCACCTAACCGCCGAGACTCGGAGCCTAATCGTCCGATTTTCGGTGTGAAATCGACGCCTAGGCGCCCGATTTCACGCCCCCGACCTATTCCCGCGCCTAGGACGACCGACTCGGGAAAAATCGTTGGGCCGCGTTGAGCGCCTAGGCGGCGCGTTTCGAACACTGTTTTTTACCTAGACATATACAGGCATTTCCATAAGAAAGATATTATATAATATTTGTCTGTGGTGGTATCTTTTCATATTTGTACGTTTTAACATCACTAGAGACCATAATTATCACAAGCATGCCTAGGTGCACCTCTCATGGAGGAGCCACGACGCCTCCCGCCTGGTAGGCCTAACAATGTGTTGAGTTGCGCGCTTCCATTGCCTAAGCATGGCGAGCGAGGCGCGGCTCCTTGAAATCATTTTTATTTTTTATTTTTAATACCTCAAACGTGAATAAAACAAATTAATAATAATAAGATAAACCATAAACGGAGACATTATAAATTACATTCTTAAGAAACAAAACACATGCTACTTTCAAAAAATAAATAATTAATAATAATAAAATAAACTTTCAAAATCTATCTTTGAAGTTTTCTTCTCTCCCTCTCTCTCACCTTTGTTGTTTTCTAGGTATTGATCCTCTATGTTTACTTTTCTTTTTAGTTGTTGCCATGTCATCTAAATTTTAATTAATTCTTATATTATAAAAATTTAATTAATATTTTAAATTAGTTGGCAAATAGTTAAAACTTAATATTCTCCAACATCATAAATAATCTAAATCATATAAATTCAATCAAAATGTAAAAAAATATAAAACTCAATCAACCATATTAAACATCAAAATCCCTGGTCAATTCATCAAACATCCTTTAATTAAGCGCATAATTAGAGGCCAAACTCAAAATCCAATCCAAAAAAAAAAAAGTAAAACAAAGTTAAAGTTACTAAATCTTTTTTTAATCTGTCTCTAATTCTTCTTTATCTTGTTCAAACTCATTATCATTATGTTCTTCATCAGAATCAAAATTTTCTTCATCAAATTCTCTGTATTCAGCATTCCTAGCGCTTTACCGAGGTTGTAACATTCCATCTGCCCCAGTTGCTTCTCCAACCATCCTCCAAGTAAGCCCCGAACTGGGCTCTACTTCATCATCACCAGATTCACCACCCTCAACAATCCATCATTGTGCATTACTAGCATCTTTTGCGAGTAATACATCCAATTTCTTATCTTTCTCCTTTTTGTGCTTGTTTTGCAACTTGGCATTAAAGGAAACAATGTCTAGATTGTTTAATCGATTCACATCTAGTCTATTCTTTTTCTTCATGTGAATCTACATAAATAATTTAAATAAATCAATTAATATTAATAATTAAAAAATAAATTAATCAAATATCTAACTAATGTTTAATATTTACCCCCTTAAAAGTGCTCCAAATTCGTTCGCACCAGGATGAACTAGTGGTTATGAAAGTATCATTTTTTTTCATTTTTAGCAAGTTAGGTGTATGATGTCCATATGTACGCCACCATGAAATTACAAATTTACATAAATAATCTAAATGAAATATACTAAATCTTATATAATATGCTAAATAATTCAAATGAGTACTTTGTTTTTACCTGGATTAAAAACATCAATAGATACCCGACATGCTTTTGCCGTCACTTCTCTACCAAAAGCTTCATTTTTTGTCTTAAACGAAGTCAACTCCTCATTTATCACCTTTCTTTGCATATCAATATCATTGGAAAATAAAACTTCCACAACCGTAAATACTTCATCCATTACATTCACATCATATTCAATGCTTGTATCCTTATAATAGTAGTAAGGATTTAATAGATAAGCGACGCAATGCAATGGAAGATCAAACCGACCTTCGATTTTGCTATCAATAATCTCCAAGATTGGCCGATAATTATTCTCAATATTGTTCATTACCTCTTTTATCTCTTCTTTTGCATTCTTTAGCTCTCCATATACAAAGCTCATGGACAGGTCGTAACTCTCTGTAAATATACATAAAAATAGAATGATGTATGGCAGATAAACCTAGGTTACCAAATTTCTGAGTTGCATGTCTTTGATTTATTGTGTATTGTTGGGAGTCACAATTGTAAAACGACAGCTAATGTGACTGCAAGTAATATATATATATATATATATATATTGAGTCAGCTTCAGGTTCGGACGTCCAGATCGTCCGGATACATGTTTTGTTCAATAAAGCAACAAGGCTTTATTAATTGACTCATAAAGCAAAGTTGTTTTATTGTACAAAACACTCATCCGAATTGTCCGGACCTGAAGTTTATATATATATATTCTCTTTGGATCACTGACCTAAAGATTTCGATATTCTTTGAATACAGGATGGTTTCTTTGCCAGGCAACTTAGATTTCATGATCTTTAACCATCGTGGGAAAGCCTTCCCTTCGGAAATAGATATGAAGCTGAAACACTGAGGCAGTTTCTTTGGAGTTTATGCTGAAACATCAGGGGATCTTTTTCAATTGAGAGTTTTCATGATTCGAGGAGACCTCTTTCGGATATTTATAAAACTTGAAAAGGCTGAGGGGATATACATTTGGCATTTACCTATTGGCTCAACTATTTTTAGTTATTAAACTTGTCTTATCCGCTATTTGTTTCCCTTACCTTGTTGTGGTCTCTTTTCAAGCAGTGGACGATTTTTATTTGTTTATTGAAGTCTCATCAAGATGTTTGTAGAATGATGTTTGCAAATTTTAATGAAATTCAGGTCATTATAATCTGCTTTTTGAATTTGTATCATCCAAATTATGCTTTCGCCAGGAACATAATGCCTGATTTCTGGCCAGAAATCTGAACCGTCTTATGGCAGATCTTGCAAGGTGATGCCATAGCAACTGACAACTGTTGTGCCAATAAGTTCCCTTTGGTATTGAGATTAAAAAAGTATGATAGACAACCGATTATTCCTAAATTAATTTTATTTTATGTTAAAAATAATAACGGTGTAATTTTTTTAATAATTTGATAGTAAATAAAAATTATAATATCTTAATTTTTGGCAGATACGTGCATTTTTGCAGCAAAAATAATGCTTTTAGAGCTATTTTCTACACTACAGGCTTGATATCATCCAACAAACAAAAATTTAACGCAACCTTCAATGGTCTAAGATCACCCAACAATGCTTAATAAATATATCCACCCAAGGTAAAACTCACAGAATAAATTCCAAATTGGGGAATGCAGCAGGAGCTTAATGTAACAGAAATTTACCTGGGCCTGGCATGAGGAAAATGGTTGAACTTACAGGAAGTAAAATATTGCAGACAAAAAGTATCCCCCACATTTTCAAGATGGTAAACTGAAATTTAACATTAATACAGCTTAATGTCAACATCTCCAATTACATAAATGAAACTTAAAAGGAAACACCACAAGAGAACTTTTAACATAACCTTTCCATCACTACAAAAGTTCATCGATGCTACAAATCAACAATCCTCACTTTCCTTTGGAGAAAAGCCAGGTAGATGACCCTACAAGACCTTCTCAAGGGTGAGACCACATTCAAAATTACCAAATATCCAAACCATGCTATATTTATACCCAACAAAATTTTCCAAAAGACAAACCAAAAAATAAAACGGACACGGGTTTGGAGATGGGAAAGGCTCGAGAGGAATAGCTCCAAGAACATGGAATCAGCCGAAAAAGAAATGGGGCAATACTTGCGCAATTTTCAGCATTAAGAGTGCAGTGGAGCAGCTACAGAAACATATTCACTACCATTTTAGGTGCCAAGCAAGAGATAGCAAAAGTAACAGAAGCACAAACAGCTCTAGAACTGTGAAGAAAGGGCATTTCCCAGTAGTTGTGCTCAACAACGGTCAGGCACAAAATTTTTCTGTTCCATTAAGATACCACGCATATCCACCCTTTATCAAGTTACTAAATGCAGCAGAACAAGAATTTGGATTCAATCAAAAGGGTGTACTAGTCATCCCATGTGAAGTAAGCGAGCTGAGAAATATCCTATCGTTCAAGCATATTGGAATTGAGTAACCACACAAATTCAAATTGGTGAGTACAGCAGATCATTGTATTCATGATAATCATATCAAAACACATCTATTAAAAAAAAAAATTGCAACTATAATGAACAATTCCATCCGGAAACAAGAAAACTGGTTTCTAATGGTTAGAAGTTCTGCACCTAACTGATCATACGATATATTGACAACAAGAAGCTAATAGAACAGAACAAAATTGAGGAACTTTATAAAGGCTTTCAAATAAATAATCCCTCTTAAATTGAGTGCTATAGGAGTGTAACGGATTTATCCACCAAAAAATACTAAAATGCTTTCATCAATCTTAGGATAATCAAGCCACCTTTCAGTACTGCATGGTCTGAGATTTTTTCTTCTTTCTTCTATCTTGCCATATTTTTGTTGGCAATAACTTTCTTAATAGTATGTAAAAGTCTGCTTTCAGCTGTCAACTAATTGACATTGATGGTTAAAAAATGCAAAGAGGCACGCATAATATATCCATCTTATCACATAATAAAAAAAAAAAAAGACATTAGCTGTCATTAGTTGAAGCACAGAATTCAATATATCCATACACTACAAGTGTCTGTAAAATTACAACATCAATGGTCAAGAGTAAAAACTTTCATTTTCAAAGAATGAGTCTAGACATGAACAAGAACAACTTGAAAACAGCACTCACAAACCTATTAAAACTGTTAGCGTGGGATGGCAAGGGATCCCCAACGGTATTCCCATTAAATCAATATCACAGCAGTAGCATGCCCCCTAGCAAAAGGGCACCCAAAGCCTTCTGCTAGTGGCATTTCCTAAACTAAAACAACTTCTACTGAGCAGGCTAGTCATTAACTAATTTACAACTGAGTGAGTTCTTGTGGATTTTCTATAGATTGTTTAAGAATGAACTCAGCTCTTCTCTTCCTGTCATCCTTCTCACCATCCCACCCAAATGATGCACTTCTCCCACCACCTTTTTTCTGAAGACTTGAATCCAAAAATTCACCCAAATATTTCTTGCCAGTTCGAAATTTTAAATGAACAGCAGGCCTCCTGTCAGGAAGACACTTATCACCATCTCCATCATCACTAAATCCACCACCTTTCACTGCTTCAATAGCAGGAGCAAATGCCTCAATCAAAGACACATTGGTTCCCCCAGACACAACATCCTTAAGCTTTGCTGGCAAAACAACTGTAGATATATCTTTCTCTCCAGATTGCAATGGCTTAGCAATAAACGGGTTACTGCCAGTTTCAGGCAACTCTTCCTCCTTGTCATTTGCAGGCCCTGAGGCTGAAGTTCCAGTTTCACCATTACCCACCAATCTCTGCTGCAAACTCAACAACGCCATCTCTGCTTTTCTCCTTTGCCTTGCTTGTTCAATCTTATCAGCGCGAGGATCCGACTTTCTCTCATTCCACATAGGTGTACAGATATACGTGTGTGGATCAGGAAAAGCTGGCAACCAATTTGGAATATGCTTCCCAGGTGGTGTTTCATTCATTTCTTCAAAACTTGGTATCAATTTCTGACTCCTAATAACAGGAAACTGTGGGATTGGCTGCGCAAAAGGGATTTCATCCTTAGACTCCACAAACTCAATTATTTCTCTCACCGTCCCCGACCCCACAAGACATTTACCAATCTCCGACGCACCCATAAACCCCTTTAACACTTCTAAATCTTCTATTCCACGAATTATATCAAACAAATTACATTGAGTTCTACAGGCTAAGTTAGCTTGAAAGCTAGATGTTTTACCTAAGTCGCAGATGTATCGAATTGCAATGTCCGAAAGAGCGTCCAATGCTGAGTCTTTGAATCCCTGAAAGCCCACACTCTCACATATCTGTGCAACCGCCATTTTCGACACTGCTCGACCGAAGTCTTTGGCCTTAGGTCTTTCTGATGACGTGTCGATTCTGGATTCGCTCTTTGATGTGCTCTCACCACCTCCATTGTTCATGTTCAAAACCTCATATCAAACCTAGGGTTTTATCCCAGTCTCTCATTATTCACTTCATTAACACCCCACTCTTGGACGGAATTATTTCAACTGGCACTGCTAAAAAAAATCCATTTCAAATATCATTTTCCCTTCTCGTTTATCCCGCTTTCTCGGCGAGGAGCAAAATTTTGGAAAACCCTAGAATACTACAAAATTTGAAAATCTGGCACAACTACTCAGCTAACAAATCATAAAAGAATTTTATCTCGTTTGAATTGACAACCCTGAAGAACCAATTTGTTATTCAAAAACAGAGAATCGATACCTTGAATTGAAGAAAATTGAGCTAAATATTGAGACAAAAAAAAACTAATTAAAAACCCTAGATATGAAAAAAAAATTGACCTAGTGAAAAAGGAAAAAACAAAAATAAAAAATAAAAAAGGGGGGGTTTTGGGGATATGGAGGGAATTTTGAAAAATTGAAAAACAAATTGCAAAACCCAAAAACGAGGAAGTAGATCGCGTTGGGGAGACGATGAAATGAAGCTTTGGTGGGGTTTATTTATAAGCTTATTTACTTCACTTTTTTACCAGTACTCGCTCGCGTACAGAAAGTCTGTACTCGCTGTATTTTGTAATGTAACGGGCCTTGTGACTCACCATTAGTAGCATCAAGAAATATGGGCCAGATTTTGATGCAGCAGTATTACTATTAGAACCCCTCAAAAGTTCCAATGAAACTCTTTTCTTATAATACCCCATTCAATAAAAATTATATTATTTCTAAATAAACACCCAGTGTAATTCCGATAATACCCTTTATTCTACTTTTAAACCCAACATTGCCTCCTTGTTTTGCTCATCCACATCAATCATCATAGTCTGCACATTCAAAAGCCCGTTGTATCACTGTTGTTTTGAATCTCTATTCCAATTTAATAGAATCGAATATACTGATATTCGGAATCATCACTATTAATAAAACTATCAGATAACTCACTCGATGCGCGGCTCATTTTATTAAACACAAATATAATATATATTAAATATAAAAAATAAAATTAATTAAAATCATACATTTAATTATAGTTGTCCATATAATGTAATTTCTTTAGCATTTTTTCAAATTAACAAATGCAATTTCTAACTTATTTCATTTTATAACTTTTTATTGATAGAGAATAAATCTATTAGTGCAAGTATAGATTTAGCTAGCTTAGAAATATTTTTATAGTTAACTTAATATAATTTAGAACTGTTGAATTTTTACTAATATATAAGTGAGAGTTAATAAAAAAAATATGAAAAATAAACATTAATAATTTATTTGAATTAAATACACATTTATTTAAGAAACTTTCGATCATTAATAATATAAGTTTTGAGATTGAAAAATGTGAAAAGTTGAAATATTAATAACTCATTTAAAATTGTATGTATTTAATTAATGTATTTTCATAAGTAATAATTTTGGAAAACGAAAAGTTTGGAGGATATGAGAAAATAAAATATTTGTGGTGGAAGAATATAATAAGTTAGACAATAATAATTTATTTTAAATATTAATAATTCACACGCATACGTGGACAACCTTAAAGATAAAAACGCCTCCGTAGATAGCATAAAAAAGAAGTCATTTCTCAGCTTTTATATAATTTATAGATTGAAATGATTGATTTATGACAATTAGTTATAAACTTGTACATAAATAGAGAAAAAATAATAATATTTCGAAAAGAAATGCTAAAAGGAACTGATGAACAAATCAACATAAAGATGGGTTTATAATTTTTTTTAACTTTCTAAATCATTATCCGTATACAATGTATTTCTACTAGTGATGGCAATGGGACGAAATTTGTCAATCTCGAGCCCGTCCAATTTACAAAATCGGGACGAAAAATCATCCTATCAGTTTCAGAACAAAAATCATTTGTCATGTACTGCATCTCATTAAAATTCGTCTAATCTCGTTAATCTCATCACATCCCGCTAAATCTCATTATATTTTGTTGTCTTGTCTCGTCCATTTTTTAAAACAGGATATAATTTTAAGTCTCAAATCCCATCCCAAATGAGACGGACGAAGAAAATTATCATATCTAGTTTCAACTCCAATTGATTATGAATTCCTGATCTATATCATATTGACAGTAAACTCAATCATTTTAACAATCAAGTCGAGAAGAATATTAAAGTAGTTGCTGCTGTAAGACTGAATCTTTTGTAAAGAAATTGAATCAAACAAAAAGCATTAAAAAGAAAATAGTGGTGGCCGGACGGCTGCCCACCGAGGCTTGGAAGACGATTTGGCCACTGACTTTGGGGTTGGATTGACTGGTGGCTGACGCAGATGTCGAAGCGGCATGGACTGCAGTGAGTTGTGACGGAGGCTGGGCAATGGGGAAATAGAGGAGGAAGAGAAGGAAAATGAACTGGCCGGACACCCCGGTTATCCTTAAATAAAATAAAATAAAATAAAATAAAATAAAAAAAAAAAAAAAGCAACAAATTTGAATTTTTATACATTTATCTTATTATGTATCGGGATGTTTAGTGGGTCTGGCGGCACGGAACACGATAATAGATATAATTTTTTATCGGTATATGTGAGCATGATACTGCCCACATGTGGGTTGAGCTAGGGTTAGATTTTTAAGCACGCAGACCATGAAAGTAAGTAAGTATAAAAGCTTATGAAAATTTTATGATTTAATTTTTATTGGATTACACTACTACATTTACGTATTCTTTAAATAAATGAAAGTAAATTAATGACAATAAATCTAATGATGTTTTGTTTTACCTCCATTAAATTGAATTTGTATCATTAATTAATATTATAATAAAATTTAAATTATTAGTGAAAACTGAATTGAATTGTATTATCTTTCAGTGGTATGTTATTTGTTACATTTTCTTATTATTATTAGTATATTTATGTTATCTATTCAATTTTAAATTTCAATTATATTTTCTTAATATGCCTCAATTTAATCGGTCAAAGTTATTCTAAAAGTAATTAATAAAGTTTAATTTTTATTTAAAATATTTTGATTATATTTTGTAAAAATATAAACATTTGATATAATGGTAGATATGCACTTAATTTAAGTTTAAAATCTTGGATTCAATATATATATATATATATATATATATATATATATATATATATATATATATATATATGGGTCGGCTCATAAGCACGTGGGCCAGGCCTACCTTTAGCAAGTCGCGCATGGCAAGACATAACCCTCAAACTTAATGGGCCAGATTAACACAATACGTGAGCCCGCATGGGCTCAATTCCGATGGGCCAGGCTTACACAACACGATTTGTTGGACATCTATAGCCATGTGTGACTCAAGATTGGTTGATTGGATTTCCTTTAGATAATTACACTCTTACATCTCTTAGTTTAGATTTCTTACATGTGCGTCCCAAAGATTATATTACGGCTCTTATTTGAAATATTTTTTGTATTTAAGTTGAAAGTTAAAATTTGACATTCTAACCTAAATTTTCATTAATTTCCTTAATTACCCTTAGTAAATTATGAGTTCTACAAAAAGATTGGCCTTCAAATGATTGGGTGATCAATAAGATATCTCACATCAGCTGAAAATAATTACTAGGTTATTAAAATAAGTTTGAGGCAACGCTCTTTTAGGAAAATGCCCTATACCTAATTTGCGGGCGATTTTATGTACATGTATTTGTAATAAAATAGGGTTCTGCTTTTATTTATAAATTCACATTAATCAATAAAATGACATCAATCATTATATATACCATTGTTTAAATATGTTTAATGTGATTTATATCTATATAAAAATAAAGTCATTGGAGTAATAAGTTATGGCTTTAATGTATTATGAGAATCTTTACTATTAAATGTTCATAGTCATAGGTTTATGAATAACCAGGACATTCACAAACCCGATAAATTAGCATGTTAGATACGATATGCCTTTAAGTGGGATAGCTGATCTTTTTGAAATCTTCTTCTTTCCCATTTTGATTTTCTTTGACTTCCTAGAAGTCTTTGAATAGCTTGCTCCACAATGGAGGTATAAAGTGAGATTTCCTTTCCTCAAATCATGCTATATCGTGGGTAACATGTTATGAAGTTCTTCATAACTGGCTTGCATCGAATGCATATGAAAGTTTAACACAAAGTCAGCTTAAGTACCATGCAAAGAAGACAAAATTAAATTTTGGCCTAGCTGTTCATCAATCACAATGCTCTATCGTTCCAAATATCAGATATGAATGATCATGTTCAAAATATGAATGTTGACCGCTCCTCCATCCTTGAGCGTAGCATGAAATAATTCCTTAGACCTCCGATATATTTCTATTTCTTGATTTGTTTCAAACAACTTCTTGAGTGTTATCATAATGCTCCAAGCATCAGGTACATCTATGTATTGTCTGAGTAAATCTGGAACCATCAATCCTAAAATGTAGGATTTCACCCTTATGTTATCATCCTTCCATTTTTCAAAAGTTTCTCGCTCTTCTGGAGTGAAATCATGATCAATTTCAACATGAAATGGATTGATCGTCACATAGCTCAACTTTTCGAACTCTAAGACAAGACGGATGTTCATTTCCCATAAAAAATAGTTCTCAGCTCCTTTCAGTTTATTAGAATCCAAAAGTCACGTTAATAGATTTATGACAACCATCTATAAAATAATAATTAAACATTAGCATAATATTTTTCATTTCAATATAAAAACACTAATATGATTATGATTTTTTAAATCTATTAGTGTCATCCCACTACTTTACGTAATTCTGTAATTTTCTTAATGAAAAAAATAGAAATTTGACTATCAAAATTTCATAGCATGAAGTGGATCCCATGACATTTACTCCAGCCTCATAATAATGATGGTATTGACCTTCATAAACTCACTAGGTAGACCTCCAAGGTCAATCACATTCATGTGATTCCTAGCTTGGCCCTGAACCGTTTCTTATCCTCACAATAATGACGGTATTGGATTAAGACGTGTTCAAGTGTATATTTGTTAATGTGCACTAATGAGCTTCATAAGTACACCCTCACAATAATGACAATATTGGGTGATTACGTTAACTCATCACGCTACATCTAATGGTTTACCAAAACAACCTAAGTTCTGAACACTTATACCTTCACATTATCGATGGTCTTAGCCATAAGTATTAAGAACTCATTCATCTCCGTATTGACAAGATGGACCATCGTATAATGCTCCAACATTATTAATACTATTACTTAAAATAAAGTAATCACCTAATCATGAGATATTTATGACAATCAAGTCATTAACATGAATAAACATTTTAATTTAAAACATGCAATGCATATCCAATATGATTTATGCATAATTTAATTAAAATTACAAAGACATAGATTCAAATACATGTCAAACATGCAACATGTGTTGTGTGGTTAAGACAAGCTCTGATATTATTTTGTTGGGGCGGATGTGGGATCCATAGGGTCGAATCGGTCTCCCGTGCAGTATATCCAATATGATTTATGCATAATTAAATTAAAATTACAGAGGCATAAATTCAAATACATGTCAAACATGCAACATGTGTTGTGTGGTTAAAACGGGGTCCAGCACACCTAATGCCCATGATGCGCATGCATGCGCAAGCAAGCAGCTTACGCATGCATGCACAACTGCTGCTTGCGTTGTAAAGTAGAATGCGCACAGAAGCTGTGCTGCTGTGCGCTGAAGCATTTTTCATTTTTTTAATTTTAATTTAAAAAAAACTTAAACTCCTTTTAAAATCACCCAAAATAATTTTAATTTCAAAACTAACCACAACATATGTTATAAAAAAACATATATATATATATATATATATATATATATATATAAAACTAGATTTCCAAACTCTAATTTTATATTTATGTCCAACATAAACATTTTGACCCAATCACAAGCAAATTATGTTTATACTTCCAAAGCATCCGTACACAATTAATTAGCCTAATTTCAACTTCAAGCTATATTATTATGGATCCAATACATAATTCATCACTATATGTCTCACTAATGATAACTCACTAATGAAAAATATAGCTTTGGAGAAGATCAAACTTACCTAGCAAGCTTGATTCCAAGATCCAATCTTTTTCTCCTTGTTGAAATGTTGTTGAGAACTTCCAAAACTAGAAAGCTTGGTTTCAAGATCCAATCTTCTTCTCTTTATTGGTGTAGATAATTCCCAAAGCTAGCAAGCTTGGTTTCAAGATCCAATCTTCTTCTCCTTGTTGAAATGTTGTAGAAAAATTCAAAGCTTCTCTAAACACTTCTTCTTTACTTAGGCTAATATCTCAAATTCTTGCTTGCTTTTAGCTTCTTAAGCTTGATTAAAACTTTGCTCAAGCTTGCTATTTATAACAAAACTTAGGTAATTTTTAATTAATAAAAGTCTTAATCAAATATTAGGTAGGCTTAATCAATTATGTATAATTAGGTGTCACTAATCACATTTGTCTACCACTTTGATTTAATCCAATTAAATCAAGACAAATTTTAATGAATTAGTTCAATGTCTACCACTTTGATTTAATCCAATTAAATCAAGCCAAATATATATATTATTACATATTAACCAAAATATCCTCAAATGGTAGAGATATTTATGAAATTACGACAAAGCTCTTGTGTAATTTTGGATTAATCCAATTGGGTCAAAGTAAATAATTAATATTATCCAATAACACTTAATTATGTTAGTTAATAATTATAAAATCAAATATTATTTATCATAAAAAACTATCGGCTTCCCAAGTGCTCAACGAGTACACTTTATATGGGGGACTCTCTAAGTCCAAATAAGTTCGTCATATAAGCCTAGCTTATGTACGTAATTCAACCACCTCCGAGATCGCGAAGAACACGAACGACTTTTCTGAACTATACAAGTCGAAGTCATCATATATATTTATCAATCCCTCTGTCGTAAGCTATTCGAGTTGTGTTTAGGAAACATAAATTACACTGTCAAGTTTCCAAGGCGCACATCTCATGTCGACATGTCCATGATTCTTTACAACTAATCAGAAACCATTTCTGATATATGCGATCCACCCTAGGTGATCGGCTTTGGCCAAAGTCTTAAGAATCGTGACTTACTCACATGGATACCTAGACCTCTTATGGTACATATACGGGCCGACGGATCCTATCTTGATAAGTATTTGATTAACAAATGTATCGATCCACACCCAACGAATATCTAACGGTCAGACCATGAAAGGTCTCTGACATATATGACATCTAAGTGTGGAGGAACACACATAAAATCAATGTTATCATATGGTCAAAGAATCACACATGCTACTCAAATTGAGGAGAATCCTATTGACGATGGTGTGTACTTCCAACAATTAGGAATCACCTGTGAGTCATTCAATATTCACTCCAACGAATACTCACATGTCTATACGAACTTCCAAAGCTCATTGTACATCGGGTTAAACCATTGGAACTCCAATTCCAATATACGACATATGTTAGTCTTCTAGGTTATAGGAATTCGATCGTATTCTAAAACCAACTAGGAATATTTACTTTAAGAATAGTTTATAATAGTAATATTATCACAATGTCGGATCACCTAGTGTTCAGTAATACTACACGACTATTCTAAGGTCGATATCATTTTCAGCATATTTATATATCAATCTAATATGCATAATGACATTACCATTAATAAGGTTTGAAATGAAACTGTAGTTATTTTATTAATAAATAAAAAATAATGTACAATAAATTATTCGGATTGACGCTCCAAGCACCAACTCCAACAGGTTCCACATACTTCGTGACTTTCACGGATGATAAGTGTAGGCATTGCATTTTTACACATTAGCCCAATGATGAGTCTCGTTTGGAGGCAACTACCTCTTTAGTCATGAAAGTCGCGGGAAACGGACGTTGGAAGGGTAAAGTTGGAAAATAGAATTTTTGATGGATTTAATCTCGTTGTTTGAGCTTCGGTTGCTTGTTGGACTTCCGTTTCAAAGCTTATCTTAGGCCCAACCCCACCCCCCCCACTTACACCACCACCCAAACCACCCCAAATACCCAAGTCAAACCAAGTCAAACCAAGCCCATGCCCAAGGAAGGTGATTCACGCCCATCACTCCCCTATTTAGCCAAAATCACATTTAACACATGCCTAAATCAATTCAAATCCATTCCTAATTAGAAGAAATCAAATCAAATCCCTACCAAATCAAATCCAATCACCACCCCAAAAAGGAGATCTATTCCTTATGGAGAACCTTAGGAGATTCTTTCCTATTCAAATTAGGAAAGTCTTCTCTCTTTGCCTATAAAAAAGAGCCTTCACCCCCCATTCAAAACTAGCTCACATACCTCTCTCACACACCTAAAGCACTCTCTTAAGTCTCATCATCACACGCCCAAGCATCCCCCCTAAAGCCACCATTGCCGCACCACCAAGCCAGAATACCTAGCTTTGCCGCCACATTCACCCCCTTCACCAACACCACTCACGCCCACCACCCAAACTTAAGGCCCTCCATTGCCGAGTTCCAGCCACCATTCACAGCCCTAAAACACCTTAAATAACCTCAAATACAGCCCCAAAGTCGCACAAAAGACCCCCATTCACAGCTCCAATTCAGCGCCAAAACAGTCCCGAAACACCCCTCACTGCACCTTAACTGCACAGTTTCGTCCCCTATTCTGGTCAGTTTTTGTTGCGTCTTTAACCCATAAAACAGTCCTAAAATCACCTAAACACCATCCCAAATCTCCATAAAGTTTCCCTAAAAAACCCTCACAAACGCACCTCCCTAAGCCTTCAAAATCACCCAAAACAGTCCGCTAAACCACCAAGACAGTGACCTGAAACGTAGCAGCGAAACAGCAGCGAAACGGACTTGGAACAGCAGCCCGAATAGCAAAACAGCGAGGAAGGACATTGAGTTGGTGAACTAAAAGAGTAGCGGATCATTCACCTTCCAACGGACGTGTAACACCCTTTCTTAGACGACAAAAGAGGTTAGACCTGAGGGCACCTTTCTACTTATCTTCTTTATTGTTGTCTTATTTATTTTGATATATAATTGCATGAGAGTCGTTTGAAGCATGATGTGATTGTTGGATGAGCGGGATATGTGTTCTCTTTTGTGGTATATCGGATGGAAACCCGGACGTAAATTCCATAGCCGACTCCGAATGGACGGTAGTATGGTCTGCACTCGGGATACAATGCCACGTACCACATAAGATACACGTATCTTGTCTCATCCTAATTTGTATTTGAGCATGTTATAGTCTTTAGGTTATATGTTTTTATTATTTAAAGCATGGTTTAATTTAGTTTATTATTTATTTGTTAAAGCATGTTTAGGTTGTTCATTATGCATGTTCTTAGTTTATGATGCGTTTGGGTAATGATTTATACATGTTGATTTAATGGTTCAATATGCTTGTTGTGTTACATTGCGTGGAATTATTTGGATGAAAGCATGTTAGATCTAAGTACCCTTGAGCATGAATGTTGAATAGATTCGGTTAGTTTATTGCACAAATCATATCATCACAAGTGACATAAGTAAGGGACCATTCCGAACCCAACGGTTTGAGGTCTTCCCTTGCGAGGGGTGAGTGCGGCCTTAAATCTTTGTCCCGGTTCACACCGGGTGGCGACTCCATGTTATTTCATACTTCCCAACTAGGTCGCGAGCCTAGAACAGCGTCGCCCAGGTTCTGTTGTCTACAGTCTGGCGACTCCACTGGGGATATTTTAGAGAATTGGCCTCGAAATCATGTCTTGTGATGTATAATTTGTGCATTAGTTGACCGTTTCTATAGTGGGTTGAGGGGGTTAATCAAAGGCTTTGTCTAAGCTAGGTGATGGTTGGATGTCTTCCTTCATTCACTACCCTTCGGGGAAAAGCTGTGAAGGACATACTAGTTTGAAGGACTCGTTGTTTATTCCTGACACCAAGCGATAAGAGCCTAAGGGGCTAGGGTACTTAAGTGAGCCTCGCTTCACCCTCCCTCTGGGGAATCTACAACGGGAAATTTATTCGACAGTTAGTCACACACCGTAATTCGTTGGCACGTACCGCAAGTATAAAAAAGGTGCGCTCACTTGGTCGTTTGAAACCTTGAGTGGGGAGTCCTAGTTGTGGGCAAACCTTCGTCAGCGAGAGCCTTTGTCCGCGCCCCGTGAACCCACTTGTGGAATTTAGCCATAAAGAACCAGTAGTTATTTATTTTATGTTTGTGTGTTGGGCTGCCGTCATTTGGATCCAGTTGGACCTTTTGTCAAAAGATATGAACTTGTCAGGCCATTTAAACTGGGGCAAGTTTTGTGTCCTTTGACAGTTGGGCCAAAAGCTTCTAAAATGCCGGTGGGCCACTTTGTGAATGGGCCTTTTATCATTTGAAGTTATTTAGCCGTATCATTGCAAAGTGTAAACCTGTTGGGCCTTTTCAACTGGGACAAGTTTGCACCGCCCGATGGTGTGATTAAATACTTTAAAATGATAATGGGCCAAGTAGTTTAAAGTTTCTTTTTTTTTATCTATTACATGCATCGCATACATCTCATGCATCTCATGCATACATGCATCATGTTAACCCTTGTGTCTTAAAAGCCATCATGGATACCCGTTGGGTTAGAAAAAAAAGAAGTCAGAGCATTCCTTGGGAAAATCCAGTATATCAGTCGGTTCATTGCAAAGTTGACGTCAGTGTGTGAACCTATCTTCAAGCTGTTGAGGAAAGACCAGCCAGTAAAGTGGAATGAGCAGTGTCAAGAAGCATTTGACAGAATCAGAGAATACTTGGTGAAGCATCCCGTTCTGAAACCTCCGAGGCAGGGTAGACCATTGGTACTTTGTCTGGCTATTGAGCCCGAAGCACTGGGGGCGATGATGGTGCAAGCCGATGAGACGGGAGTAGAGCATGCAGTCTACTACCTCAGTAAGAAGCTGCTTCCGTATGAAGCCCGCTATCAAGAAGTGGAGAAGATTTGTCTAGCAGTAGTATGGGCGTCCAGGAAATTACGCCACTACTTCCAGTCTTACAAGATCCAAGTGGTCGCAAAGGAGAATCCTTTGAAGTATCTACATTCGGTACCTTCACTAGTTGGAAAGCTGGGCAGATGGTTAGTACTGTTGACTGAATTTGACATCGAGTACCCCACTTCAAAGGTAATTAAAGGGGGAGCCGTGGCAGAATTCCTAGCCTTTCAACCTGTTGAAGGGGATCAGTACAAGTTTGAGTTCCCCAACGAAGAAATCCAAGCTATAGCAGTTCAAGGTTGGAAGATGTATTTTGATGGAGCAGTGAACTGCAAAGGAGCCGGAATCGGTATTGTAATAGTAACCCCTGGGGGAGAGACTTTGCCTATGGCCAAGAGGTTGACGTTCAGGGTAACTAACAATATGGCTGAGTATGAAGCATGTGCATTCGGCTTGACTGCATTAATAGCCTTGAGAGCTACGAACGTGGATGTTTACGGAGATTCAATGTTGGTGATCCGACAGATGCGAGGAGAATGGGAATTAAAGGAGGAACGGTTGAAGCCGTACTTATCCCACCCCAGAAAACTAACGCAGGCTATCCCTAACTGCAAGTTTCAGCACTTTCCGCGGGAAGAAAATCAGATGGCAGATGCATTGGCTACACTAGCCGCAACTTGGGAGAATCCAGAGAAATTGGTAATGAGACCACTTGTGTTGACGACGGTGAGTAAACCAATATATGAGATAGAGAGAATATCGGAGCAGCAGAGGTTGATGATGGAAAACCTTGGTATCATGATATTCAGAGGTATGTGGAACATGGGGAATTCCCAGAGGAAGCTAGCAGGAAAGACAGGATCGCGGTTCAGAAGTTGGCCTCTCAGTATGTGAGTCTGAAGGGAGAACTCTACAAGAGGCAGGCCAATGGTATTCAGCTGAAATGTCTGAGAGAGGAAGAAGCTCAGAAGATAATGGAAGAAGTGCACGCTGGTATATGTGGGCCACATATGAACGGTTTGAACTTGTCCCGCAAAATTATGAGACAAGGCTTTTACTGGTCAACCATGGAGGCTGACTGCGCGAAGCTGGTAAAGCACTGCCATGACTGTCAAGCGCACGAAAATTTGAATCATTTGCCGCACACAGAGTTGCACGGGTTGTCAGAACCTTGGCCTTTCTCAGCATGGGGAATAGATATGATCGGAGAAATTCGGCCGAATGCGTCGAACGGACATCGCTTTATAGTGGTGGCAGTGGACTACTTCTCTAAATGGGTAGAAGCCGAGTCTTCCGCAATGTTACAGCAAAACAGATGGCTAAGTTCATAGCCCGGAACCTCATATGCCGATACGGTATGCCGCATCACGTGGTTACGGACAATGGGGTCCAGTTTCAGGGAGAGACCAAGGCGATGTTACAGAGGTATGTGATAGGTCACCATAAGTCTTCACCATACAGGCCACAGGCTAATGGGGCGGTTGAGGCAGCCAACAAGACGATAAAGACGATTCTGGCGAAGATGACAGAGAATTACAAAGATTGGGCTGATAAGCTGCCGTATGCCCTGTGGGGGTACAAAACATCTGTGAGGACGGCGACCGGAGCTACGCCTTACTCTTTAGTCTATGGAATGGAAGCGGTACTACCGGTGGAAGTTGAGATACAGTCCATGCGGGTATTAGCAGAAGCAGAGCTGCCTGAATGAGAATGGACCTCGCAGAGGTTTGAGCAGTTAGCATTAATGGATGAGAAGAGGATGAAGTCCTTGCATCACATGCAGATATATCAGAAGAGGTTGGCCCGAGCATTTAATAAGAAGGTGCGTCCTACCAAGATCAAGAAAGGTGATCTGGTACTTAAGCAGTCGAAGCCGTCAACGACGGACCCGAGAGGGAAGTTCAGACCAAATTGGGAAGGACCATACATTGTTCAGAAGGTGATGGGAAATGGAGCAGTGAGACTGTCGGACTTGGAAGGGAATGAATTCACCGAGCCAATCAATGTTGACAGATTGAAGTTGTATTTTTCCTGAGGGACAGAAGACTGAATAGTCACCCTCAGAAGACCTAACCCAACGGGATAAGGAGAACTCATGCATGCATGCACACATATAACCCATTATTGCATTCTTTTTTTACGTGTTTTGTGTTTTGTTTTATATTCACAGGTATCGAAGAAGAAAAAGAAAGCGGTAAAGACAAGCCAATCAAAACAGCGAAAGCACTATATTGAATTTGGGTAGAAATCCTAGGACTGAGGTCCACGTCGGCGTTAAGATTCAGATGGTGATCTGAGGGTCGAGGCCCATTTTAAGTTTGAATTTCGGGTCTGGATCCCGGGGGCGAAGCCCACATGGTTAGCAGTAGAGAGGAAGAAGTCCTTGGAGTGAGTGAGTCAAAAAAAAAAAGAGAAAGGAAAGAAAAAGAGAGAGAGAAATCTTTGGTAGTTAGACATATGTCCAGTGATGACATTGTGTGCTGTAAGGGAGAGCCTTAGAAACGAGAAGTGCAAGACGTGCTCTTATCCGGTATTCTGAATGGATTGATCTTGACTAAACTCATGAAGCACTGGATAAAACGTATCTCCACAGTGGAAGCCTGAGCGGTTGATGAGATGACTAGTTAAAGAGATGGTGGAACGGTGAATGACCGTTTGCCTAAATGTCCACACTGATTTGCCTTTGCTACGATACATGATATGGTTGGAAATAAAGAAAGAAAAGCCTCTGTAATGAAAAGAAAAAGAAATAAACCGCCTATAACCGATAAGCGTGAAGCTACCCATGGGCGAGTATTAGGACCACCATGAGGAGAAATGCTACCTTAAAGGGTAGGTGAGTCAGAAAAAGAAAAAAAGAAAGAGAAAAAAAAGAGGGAAAAGAAAAAAAAAGAAAAATGAAGGAAAAGAATGAAAAGACAGAGACGATGCAATAAAAGAAGACCATATCATGTTGAGTATGCCGAAGTGATCACAGAGTGTGACCTAGACATCCAGATTGGTTAGACCCATCGGTCCGATTCTCCGAAAGCGAAATCATCAAGTTGGCTTACTTTAGGAATAAGCTGCAAAAGAGCCTTTGCACACACTCACTAGGAGTCTAGTTTAGATCACCTGTTCAGATGATCGGGTTCGAGTATATCAAGTACTTCGAAGGTTCTCAGGTTTTGACGTGAAGCATTCGTTGAGGACGAAAATGTGTTTAGCTACCAAGGCTATCTCGAGGAGAAGCAATACAATAGATGAAAAAAATAAACATCAGTATCAGTTTGAGGGGCGAGGCCCACAACCGTATCAGATTGGAGGCGAGGCCCACATTGGTATCATTTTTCAGGGCGAGGTCCCTCTTGTCAACGGTATTGGGTCGAGACGCGTACCCAGGGCCGAGATGCGTGCCCCCGTTGTCGATTGTAGTTCCGGGCCGAGATGCGTGCCAGGGTCGAGATGCGTACCCACTATAATTTTAAGGGCGAGGTCCCTCTTATTAACGGTATTGGGTCGAGACGCGTACCCAGGGCCGAGATGCGTGCCCCCGTTGTCGATTGTAGTTCCGGGCCGAGATGCGTGCCCAGGTCGAGATGCGTACCCACTACATAATTTTCAGGGCGAGGTCCCTCTTGTCAGCGGTATTGGGCGAGACGCGTACCCAGGGCCGAGATGCGTGCCCCCGTTGTCGATTGTAGTTCCGGGCCGAGATGCGTGCCCAGGGTCGAGATGCGTACCCACTACATAATTTTCAGGGCGAGGTCCCTCTTGTCAACGGTATTGGGTCGAGACGCGTACCCAGGGCCGAGATGCGTGCCCCCGTTGTCGATTGTAGTTCCGGGCCGAGATGCGTGCCCAGGGTCGAGATGCGTACCCACTACATAATTTTCAGGGTCGAGATGCGTACCCACTACATAATTTTCAGGGCGAGGTCCCTCTTGTCAGCGGTATTGGGTCGAGACGCGTACCCAGGGCCGAGATGCGTGCCCCCGTTGTCGATTGTAGTTCCGGGCCGAGATGCGTGCCCAGGGTCGAGATGCGTACCCACTACATAATTTTCAGGGCGAGGTCCCTTTTGTCAACGGTATTGGGTCGAGACGCGTACCCAGGGCCGAGATGCGTGCCCCCGTTGTCGATTGTAGTTCCGGGCCGAGATGCGTGCCCAGGGTCGAGATGCGTACCCACTACATCATATTCAGGGCGAAGTCCCTCTTGTCAGCGGTATTGGGTCGAGATACGTACCCAGGGCCGAGATGCGTGCCCCCGTTGTCAGTTGTAGTTCCGGGCCGAGATGCGTGCCCAGGGTCGAGATGCGTACCCACACATCATCAGTTCGAGGGTCGAGGTGCCCTATTGTCATTAGCAGTTTCGGGATGCATCCCAGGACCGAGGTGCCCATCACACAATCAACTCAGTTCGAAGCAGCAGGCAGACCAGGTGGCAGCTGGCGAGCCAGGTAAGTGAAAATGCATTGCATGTACTTTGATAGGATTGTCATTGTCACACACTGCACCAGTCCCATCAAAGTGGGGGCGACTGTAGGCATTGCATTTTTACACATTAGCCCAATGATGAGTCTCGTTTGGAGGCAACTACCTCTTTAGTCATGAAAGTCGCGGGAAACGGACGTTGGAAGGGTAAAGTTGGAAAATAGAATTTTTGATGGATTTAATCTCGTTGTTTGAGCTTCGGTTGCTTGTTGGACTTCCGTTTCAAAGCTTATCTTAGGCCCAAAACCCCACAAACCACTTACCAAACCAAACCAAACCCAAAATACCAACAAAACCAAGTCAAACCAAGCCCATGCCCAAGGAAGGTGATTCACGCCCATCACTCCCCTATTTAGCCAAAATCACATTTAACACATGCCTAAATCAATTCAAATCCATTCCTAATTAGAAGAAATCAAATCAAATCCCTACCAATCAAATCCAATCACCACCCCAAATAGGAGATCTATTTCTTATGGAGAACCAATTAGGAGATTCTTTCCTATTCAAATTAGGAAAGTCTTCTCTCTTTGCCTATAAAAAGAGGCCTTCACCCCCCATTCAAAACCTAGCTCACATACCTCTCTCACACACCTAAAGCACTCTCTTAAGTCTTCATCACACGCCCAAGCATCCCCCCTAAAGCCACCATTGCCGCACCACCAAGCCAGAATACCTAGCTTTGCCGCACATTCACCCCCTTCACCAACACCACTCACGCCCACCACCCAAACTTAAGCCCTCCATTGCCGAGTTCCAGCCACCATTCACAGCCCTAAAACACCTTAAAATAAGCCTCAAATACAGCCCCAAAGTCGCACAAAAGACCCCCATTCACAGCTCCAATTCAGCGCCCAAAACAGTCCCGAAACACCCCTCACTGCACCTTAAACTGCACAGTTTCGTCCCCTATTCTGGTCAGTTTTTGTTGCGTCTTTAACCCATAAAACAGTCCTAAAATCACCTAAACACCATCCCAAAAATCTCCATAAAGTTTCCCTAAAAAACCCTCACAAACGCACCTCCCTAAGCCTTCAAAATCACCCAAAACAGTCCGCTAAACCACCAAGACAGTGACCTGAAACGTAGCAGCGAAACAGCAGCGAAACGGACTTGGAACAGCAGCCCGAATAGCAAAACAGCGAGGAAGGACGTTGAGTTGGTGAACTAAAAGAGTAGCGGATCATTCACCCTTCCAACGGACGTGTAACGCCCTTTCTTAGACGACAAAAGAGGTTAGACCTGAGGGCACCTTTCTACTTATCTTCTTTATTGTTGTCTTATTTATTTTGATATATAATTGCATGAGAGTCGTTTGAAGCATGATGTGATTGTTGGATGAGCGGGATATGTGTTCTCTTTTGTGGTATATCGGATGGAAACCCGGACGTAAATTCCATAGCCGACTCCGAATGGACGGTAGTATGGTCTGCACTCGGGATACAATGCCACGTACCACAGTAGATACACGTATCTTGTCTCATCCTAATTTGTATTTGAGCATGTTATAGTCTTTAGGTTATATGTTTATTATTTAAAGCATGGTTTAATTTAGTTTTTTATTTATTTGTTAAAGCATGTTAGGTTGTTCATTATGCATGTTCTTAGTTTATGATGCGTTTGGGTAATGATTTATACATGTTGATTTAATGGTTCAATATGCTTGTTGTGTTACATTGCGTGGAATTATTTGGATGAAAGCATGTTAGATCTAAGTACCCTTGAGCATGAATGTTGAATAGATTCGGTTAGTTTATTGCACAAATCATATCATCACAAGTGACATAAGTAAGGGACCATTCCGAACCCAACGGTTTGAGGTCTTCCCTTGTGAGGGGTGAGTGCGGCCTTAAATCTTTTTCCCGGTTCACACCGGGTGGCGACTCCATGTTATTTCATACTTCCCAACTAGGTCGCGAGCCTAGAACAGCGTCGCCCAGGTTCTGTTGTCTACAATAAGTCAAGATATGGATATGTCTATTTGATGAGACATAAATTAGAAACATTTGAAAATTTTAAAATATTTTGAAACGAGGTAGAAAAATAAACTAGGAAATTCATCAAGTGCCTTCTATCAGATCAAGGTGGTGATTTCATAGCGACGAATTCAGAAGTTATTTAAGGGAGAATGAGATTCTCGCCTAATATAGCCCACTAGTATCTCCTCAACACAATGTTGTATCTGAGTAGAGAAATCATATTTTATTGGATATGATACAATCTATGATGAGTGTAGGCACTGCATTTTTGCATATAAGTCCCGATGATGAGTCTCGTATGGAGACGCTACCTCTTTGATTGAGAAAGCTGCGGGAAACGGACGTTGGAAGGGTAAAGTTGAAATTAGCATTTGGTCGGATTTAACTCGCTTGTTTCGTTTCGGGTTCGCTTGTTGGACCTCTATTTTAAAACACACCAAACCCATTAAATAATTAAAACATTTAAAACACATCTCACAATTAAATAACTAAAACATTTAAAATATATGTCACAAATTAAACTTAAATTAAATTAAATTAAATCACATTCAAAACTAATTAAATTGAAATCTTAATTAAATTAAATTCACAAATTAAATTTAATTAAAACCAATTAATTAAATCAAAATCTAATTAAACTAAATTCCTAATTAAAATAAATCACTCACCAATTTTAAAATATTCCCCCACCAAAACTACAATCATCATTTCCTAAATAATTGAATTAAATCTATCCTTTTTTAATTAATTGTTTCCTTTTCAAAACCAATCCAAACCCTAATTCCTCTCTCACGTCTCTCTCTCTCTCTCTATATAACTCAAACCAACCCTAGGGAACTCGCTCGGACGGCTATAACATTCAGCACCTTAACTGCCCCCTCATACTTGCGTAATTGCCCCCTCATACTCCCATGTAACCCTAGCTGCTCACGGCTTCCCCCATGCACAGCCCTAGCTCTTCTTCGCACCAACAGCTCATTCCCTCATAGCCAATTCATACATGGCCCTTAAACCGTAGCCACCTTCAAAGCCCTTAACTCTCCACGTGAAGATCCTTAAATCATCCCACATACTGCCCAGTTAACACACCAAGCAGCCCACTTTCAACGAGAATGCACCCCCTTTTCACGTCTACACAACGCCTGAGACTGCCCTTCACAACGCCACATCATCATCTCCATAACAGCCATACCTTCACATAACCTCTAATCTCTATTCTCATCAAACGCCCATCACAGACCCTTCTCGGCAACACAACCAAACCCTTAAGCTACACCCACGATGCCACCTGCCTCTCCTTTCAATTAGCTTCACGCTCCATGCCACATATTCACCCATCAATATAACTAAACCTTACATGCCCAGCTATCAGCCACGCCCCTCCACTTCAACTCCACTCAGCGCATAAACAGCCAAGAAACGCACAGCCACTGACAACAAACCCTAATACAGACCAAGCCTGCTTCACACGTTGCTCAGCCACCTGCACTTCACCCACTCACGCCTAACGTCCTCCTGCCCCCATAAATCCCAAAAGAACTGCACAAGCCCTTCACAGTCCACAAGTCTTCAGCCCTCTAGCCTTCTCACGGCCTTCAAACAGCCACTACCCCCCCTCAACATGGCCTCACGCTAAATCATCAACGTCCCTGCCCCTCTACTTGACCACACGAACCTGCGCACCACTAACCCTCATCATCTCAAACTTCATTCTTTATCACGTAAACCTTAGCCCACTAACGTTGAAACCCATATACACCACACGCCATAATTCACAGCCCACTTTGCCTTAACACATGTTCACGCCTCACGCAAGCCACCAAGAGCCATTCATGTATTAACTCTCAACAACGCTACCTGCCAACCTCAATTCGTTGACCAAGCCTCACGCCAAGCAGCACTCCAAACTCAGCCCATTCAACAAACACACAGCCCTTTAACCAGACAAGCCTTCACATATTAACCCTCACTGCCAGCCCAGTTCAACAGTCCCAAAAGCTTCCCCAAAACAGTCCACAAACCGCATCGGTTCTTCCGAGTATGGCACTCCGGGTATGGAGATACAGCATCGGTTCTGCCGGGTATGGCACTCCAGGTATGGAGATACAGCATCGGTTCTGCTGGGTATGGCGCTCCGGGTATGGCACTCTGGGGGAAAGGCCCACATCATCATCAGTATCAGTTGAGGGTGAGGCCCACATCAGTATAAGTCAGGGGTGAGGCCCACATCAGTCTGGGGGCGAGGCCACGTCAGTATCAGTTCAGGGGCGAGGCCCACGTCAGTATCAGTTCAGGGGCGAGGCCTACATCATCAGTTTGAGGGCGAGGTCCCTATTGTCAGCGGTATTGGGTCGAGGTGCCCCCGTTATCGGTTGTAGTTCCGGGATGAGTCCCAGGGTCGAGGTGCCACTACATCATCAGTTCGAGGGCGAGGTCCCTATTGTCAGCGGTGTTGGGTCGAGTTGCCCAGGGTCGAGGTGCCCCCGTTGTCGGTTGTAGTTCCAGGTCGAGGTGCCCAGGGTCGAGGTGCCCACTACATCATTATCAGTTTGAGGGCGAGGTCCCTATTGTCAGCAGTATTGGGTCGAGGTGCCCAGGGTCGAGGTGCCCACTACATCATTATCAGTTCGAGGGCGGGGTCCCTATTGTCAGCGGTGTTGGGTCGAGGTTCCCAGGGTCGAGGTGCCCCCGTTGTCGGTTGTAGTTCCGGGTCGAGGTGCCCAGGGTCGAGGTGCCCACTACATCATTATTAGTTCGAGGGCGAGGTCCCTATTGTCAGCGGTGTTGGGTCGAGGTGCCCCCGTTGTCGGTTGCAGTTCCGGGATGTTTCCCAGGGTCGAGGGCCCACTGCATCATCATCACAGTTCACATTCGGTGGTTCAGGAACAAAGCCCAGAGGTCGAGGCGCCTCGCCACCATATCTACTACATCATCAAATCGGTTCGGAAATGGACTATCTCTCATCAGCAACGGTTCGGAAATGGACCACTCTCATATCAGTCATGGTTCGGAAATGGACTATCTCTCATCAGCAACGGTTCGAAAATGGACCATTATCTCATCAGCTCGCCGAAAATGGCACTCCGAAAATGGAGCACGGTTTGGAAATGGACCATTATCTCATCAGCTCGCCGAAATTGGCACTCCGAAAATGGAGCACGGTTCGAAAAGGGACCATTATCTCATCAGCTCGCCGAAAATGGCACTCCGAAAATGGAGCACGGTTCGGAAATGGACCATTATCTCATCAGCTCGCCGAAATTGGCACTCCGAAAATGGAGCACGGTTCGAAAATGGACCATTATCTCATCAGTCGCCGAAAATGGCACTCCGAAAATGGAGCACGGTTCGAAAATGGACCATTATCTCATTAGTCGCCGAAAATGGCACTCCGAAAATGGAGCACAGTTCGAAAATGGACAGTCATCACTTCAGCAACGCCTCGGGAATGGGGTTCAGCATGCCGAAAATGGCACAACCAGACCAACTCAACTCAACACAACACAGCAGGCAAACCGGGTGACAGCTGGCGAGCAAGGTAAGTAAAAATACATTGTATAGACTTTGATAGGATTGTCATTCTCACACACTGCACAAGTCCCATCAAAGTGGGGGCGACTGTAGGCACTGCATTTTTGCATATAAGTCCCGATGATGAGTCTCGTATGGAGACGCTACCTCTTTGATTGAGAAAGCCGCGGGAAACGGACGTTGGAAGGGTAAAGTTGGAAATTAGCATTTGGTCGGATTTAACTCGCTTGTTTCGTTTCGGGTTCGCTTGTTGGACCTCTATTTTAAAACACACCAAACCCATTAAATAATTAAAACATTTAAAACACATCTCACAAATTAAATAATTAAAACATTTAAAATATATGTCACAAATTAAACTTAAATTAAATTAAATTAAATCACATTCAAAACTAATTAAATTGAAATCTTAATTAAATTAAATTCACAAATTAAATTTAATTAAAACCAATTAAATTAAATTAAAATCTAATTAAACTAAATTCCTAATTAAAATAAATCACTCACCAATTTTAAAATATTCCCCACCCCAAAACTACAATCATCATTTCCTTAAATAATTGAATTAAATCTATACTTTTTTAATTAATTGTTTCCTTTTCAAAACCAATCCAAACCCTAATTCCTCTCTCACGTCCCTCTCTCTCTCTATATAACTCAAACCAACCCTAGGGAACTCGCTCGGACGGCTATAACATCCAGCACCTTAACTGCCCCCTCATACTTGCGTAACTGCCCCCTCATACTCCCATGAAACCCTAGCTGCTCACGGCTTCCCCCATGCACAGCCCTAGCTCTTCTTCGCACCAACAGCTCATTCCCTCATAGCCAATTCATACATGGCCCTTAAACCGTAGCCACCTTCAAAGCCCTTAACTCTCCACGTGAAGATCCTCAAATCATCCCACATACTGCCCAGTTAACACACCCAGCAGCCCACTTTCAACGAGAATGCACCCCCCATTTCACGTCTACACAACGCCTGAGACTGCCCTTCACAACGCCACATCATCATCTCCATAACAGCCATACCTTCACATAACCTCTAATCTCTATTCTCATCAAACGCCCATCACAGACCCTTCTCGGCAAACACACCAAAACCCTTAAGCTACACCCACGATGCCACCTGCATCTCCTTTCAATTAGCTTCACGCTCCATGCCACATATTCACCCATCAATATAACTAAACCTTACACACCCAGCTATCAGCCACGCCCCTCCACTCAACTTCACTCCAGTGCATAAACAGCCAAGAAACGCACAGCCACTGACAACAAACCCTAATACAGACCAAGCCTGCTTCACACGTTGCTCAGCCACCTGCACTTCACCCACTCACGCCTAACGTCCTCTGCCCCCATAAATCCCAAAAGAACTGCACAAGCCCTTCACAGTCCACAAGTCTTCAGCCCTCTAGCCTTCTCACGGCCTTCAAACAGCCACTACCCCTCAACATGGCCTCACGCTAAATCATCAACGTCCCTGCCCCTCTACTTGACCACACGAACCTGCGCACCACTAACCCTCATCATCTCAAACTTCATTCTCTATCACGTAAACCTTAACCCACTAACGTTGAAACCCATATACACCACACGCCATAATTCACAGCCCACTTTGCCTTAACACCTGTTCACGCCTCACGCAAGCCACCAGAGCCATTCATGCATTAACCCTCAACAACGCCACCTGCCAACCTCAATTCGTTGACCAAGCCTCACGCCACGCAGCACTCCAAACTCAGCCCATTCAACAAACACACAGCCCTTTAACCAGACAAGCCTTCACACATTAACCCTCACTGCCAGCCCAGTTCAACAGTCCCAAAAGCTTCCCTAAAACAGTCCACAAACCGCAGCCCAAACCAGTCTAAATAAACCACAAAACAGTCCCCTAATTAACCCAAAACAGTGACCAGAAAATACCCTTAAAACAGCAGCGAAACGGAGTGAAAACAGCAGCCCAGATAGCGAAACAGCGAGGAGAAACGTTGGATTAGTGAACCAGAAAAGTATCGGATCAGTCACCCTTCCAACGGACGTGTGACGCCCTTTCTTGGGACGACAAAAGAGGTTAGACCTGAGGGCACCCTTTTTACTTATCTTCATTATTTTTGTTTTATTTATTTTGATATATAATTGCATGAGAGTCGTTTGAGGCATGATGTGATTGTTGGATGAGCGGGATATGTGTTCCCTTTTGTGGTATATCGGATGGAAACCCGGACGTAAATTCCATAGCCGATTCCGAATGGACGGTAGTATGGTCTACACTCGGGATACAATGCCACGTACCACTTAAGATACACGTATCTCGTCTCATCCAAATTTGTATTTGAGCATGTTATAGTCTTTAGGTTATTCGTTTATTATTTAAAGCTTTGGTTAATTTAGGTTGTTATTTATTTGTTAAAGCATATTTAGGTTGTTCCTTATGCATGTTATTAGTTTATGATGTGTTTGGATAATGATTTATACATGTTGATTTAATGGTTCATATGCTCGTTGTGTTACATTGCGTGGAGTTATTTGGATGAAAGCATGTTAGATCTAAGTACCCTTAAGCATGATTATTGAGCAGACTTGGTTGATTCATTGCACAAATTATATCATCACAAATGACATAAGCAAGGGACCATTCCGAACCCAACGGTTTGAGGTTTTCCCTTGCGAGGGGTGAGTGCGGCCTTAAATCTTTGTCCCGGTTCACACCGGGTGGCGACTCCATGTTATTTCGTACTTCCCAACTAGGCCGCGAGCCTAGAACAGTGTCGCCCAGGTTCTGTTGTCTACAATGAGCTATACTGATCTTCCATATTACCTTTGGGGTTATGCTTTACTTACTGTTGCCCATATATTTAACAAAGTTCCATCGAAAGATGTTTCTACAACCTCATATCAGATATGATACAATACAAATCCAAATTTTAAATATTTAAAGATTTGAGGTTGTCCTACATACGTTAGAGTTGCGCAGCTGGATAAACTAACACCTAGGGAGTATGAATATAGGTTCGTTGGATATCCTGAAAATTATTTGGGATATCAATTTTAAAATTATGAGCAACAAAATGTATTTGTTGCTCGTTTTGCCACTTTTCTTGAAAAGGAAATTTTGCGAGAAAGTGAGAATTGTAGAAATATTGAACTCGGTGAGTTTGATCCCAACATTGAGGAACCTGAGATAGAACCAGAGATCCAACTAGGTGAAGGATCTACAACACAAGTTCTACGTAAGTCGAATAGAATATCAAGGCCTCTAGAGAGACTATTTTTAACTTCTGATGTGAGTATTGATGTTCCTTCTTAGAGGAAACAGATTCGACTACGATTGGATATCGATTCTAGAAAATGGTAGAAAACCATGAAGTCCAAGATGGATTCTATGCATGACAATCAAGTTTGGGACTTGGTTGAACTTCCTGAAGAAGTCAAACCTATTGGTTGTAAATGGATTTATAAAATGAAGCGTGAATAAAGCCCGACTGGTAGCGAAATGTTACACTCAACGTCATGAGATTGACTATGAGGAAATTTTTTCACCAGTAGCCATGCTAAAATCCATTAGGATTCTTTTAGCCATTGCTGCATATCATGACTATGAGATATGACAGATAGATGTGAAAATCACTTTCCTAAATGGATTCCTTGAAAAAAATATCTATATGGAACAACCAGAGGGTTTCGTATCCCGTGAGACTTCAAACTTGGTTTGTAAGTTCCAAAAGTCTATTTATGGACTTAAACAAGCATCCCGAAGCTAGAATCATCATTTTGATGAGATAATTAGATTATCTGGATTCATCAAGAACGAGGAAAAATGATATATTTATAAGAAAGTTAGTGTGGGCATGATAGTATTCCTTATTTTATATGTAGATGACATATTTATCATTGTAAATGATATAGGATTGATGCAAAGTATGAAAGCATACCTTTGCAAGAACTTCTCCATGAAATACATGGGTGAAGCTTCCTATATACTGGGTATAAGGTTCTACCGAGATAGAGTAAGGAATCTTATAGGGTTGTCGTAATCCACGTACATAGATAAAATATTAGAAAAGTACGGTTTTACCAACTACAAGGCAGTAAATATACCTTTTCCGATACGACATACATCTTTCGAAGAAAATGATACCTCAAACTGAGAAAGAGAGAGTTAGAATGTCTAACTTGTCATATACTTCTTATATTGGAAGCATTATGTATGTTATGCTATGTACGAGACCTGACATCAGTTTCGGTGTCAGTGTGACTAGCCGATATCAATCTGATCTAGGTAATGATCATTGGACAACTGTGAAACATATCATGAAATATCTTAAGGGTACTAAGGATACGTTTCTCATATATGGAGAAGCTACAAGTTAAGGGTTATACAGACTCCGACTTCCAAGGAGATCCAGACGATAGAAAGTCTACATCCGGATATATATTTCTCCTTAATGGCGGTGTGGTTCATTGGCGATGTTCAAAGCAACGCTCAACAGCTGATTCCACCACTGAGGTGGAATTTATAGCGGCTTTGGAAGCCGCTAAAGAAGATGTTTGGATTAGAAATTTTATCACAGAACTTAGCATTGTGCCTAGTATTGTGGATTCGATCCCACTGTACTGTGATAATAGCGGATCATTGCGCAGACTAAGGAGCCGAGAGCGCATTCCAAGTCTAAACACATGGAAAAAAAATATTATGTGATTAGAGAGATTATTGAACGATAATGCATAATGGTCTTGAAGGTGCAAAAACAAGACAACATAATAGACCCGCTTACTAAGGCCATACCTTTTAAGTTATTCGATAAACATGTGGAGGAGATGAGACTTCGGTACCATCCGAATTGGCACTAAGCAAGCGATAGTTTGTTGGAGTTGGTGCTTGGACCGCCAATTCGAATAATATATTGTACATTATATTTTATTATTTATTAATAAAATAACTACATTTTCATTTCAATCTTATTAATGGTAATGTCATTATGCATATTAGATTGATATATAAATTAGCTAAAAATAACATCGACTTTAGAATAGTAATGTAGTAATACTGGACACTGGGTGATCCGACATTGAGATAGTATTACTATTATAAACTATTTTTAAAGTAAATATTCTTAGTCGTTGGTTTTGGAATATGATTTAATTCCTATAACCTGGAAGACTAGTACATGTCGTATATTGAAATTGGAGTTCCAATGGCTTAACTCGATGTACCATGAGCAAGGGAAGCTCATATAGAAATGTTAGTATTCGTTGTAGCGAATACTGAATGACTCATGTGTGATTCCTAATAGTTGGAAATACACACCACCATCAATAGGAATCTCCTCGAGTCGAGTAACATATGTGATCTTTTGACTATATGATAACATTGATTTTGTGTGTGATCCTCCACACTTTGATGCCATATATGTCAGAGATATTTCATGGTCTGATCGCTAGATATTCTTTGGTTATGGATCGATGCACTTCAAGTGTGCATCAAGATAGGATTTGTCGGCCCGTATGTGTATCATAAGGGATTTAGGTATCCATGTATGTAAGTCACGATTCTTAAGACTTTGGCCAAAGCCGATCACCTATTGTGGATCACATATATCAGAAATGGTGTTCTAATTAGTTGTAAAGAATCATGGATATGTCGACATGAGACGCGCGCCTCAGAAACTTGACGGTATAATCTATGTTTCCTAAGCACAACTTAGATATCATACGACCGAGGGATTGTTAAACATATATTATGACCTCGACTTGTATAGTTCAGAAAGGTCGTTCATGTTCTTCGTGAATTCGGAGGTGGCCGAATTGCATACATATAAGCTAGGCTTATATGATGAACATGTCTGGACTTAGAGAGTCCCACAATATGAAATGTACTCGTTGAACACTTGTGTAGCCGAATAATAAATAATATTTGATATTATAATTATCAACTAAAATAATTAAGTGTTATTAGATTACATTAATTATTTATTTTGACCCAATTGGATTAATTGAATTAATCCAAAATCACGCAAGGTTTTATTGTAATTTCATAAATATCTATACCATTGGAGAATATTTTGATAATTACAAATATATATAGTTATAGGTGTATTTAGCTTGATTTATTGGATTAAATCAAAGTGACAGACAATGAACTAATCCATTTGTTTAACTTTATCTTGATTTAATTGGATTAAATCAAAGTGGTAGACAAAGATGATTAGTCACACCTAATTATACATATTTGGACAAATTGGATTAAGTCCACCTAAAAGTTGATTAAGACTTTTATTAATTAAAAATTACATAAATTTTACTATAAAATACAAGCTTGAACAAGTTTTAAATTAAGCTTGAGCTTAAGAAAGTTAAGCTTGTGAAAGCTAAAAAAGCAAGATTTAGAAATATTAGCTTAAGTAAACGAAGTGTTTGGAGAAGCTTTGAAAGTTCTCTCCGATATTTCAACAAAGAGAAATCAAGATAGGATCTTTAAATCAATCTTGCTAGCATTGGAATCAAGATTGGATGTTATAGTCAAGCTTGCTAACTTTGGAAGTTCTCTACAATATTTCAACAAAGAGAAGAAGATTGAATCTTGGAATCAAGCTTACTAGGTGAGTTTGATATTCTCTAAAGTTATATTTTCATTAGTGAGTTGTTTTGATTAATAAAGCATATAGTGATGTATTATGTATTGGATATATAATAAAATAACTTGATGTTGAAATTAGGCTAATGAATTGTGTATGGATGCGTTGGAAGTATAAAAACAATATGCTTGTGATTGGGTTAAAAAGTTTATGTTGGACATAAACATAAAATTAGAGTTTGGAACTCTAGATAATAGCTTGGAACTATGGCTACCATTATAGAATCACTTGACCACCTTTGAATGACCTAGAATTGTCTATGAGTTACTTCATTGTGAGATTCTAATTTGGTTTGTGTTTTAGATTCAAAATTTACGCATGTACGTATTTAGAATAAATTTATATTTTTGTAAAAAATATTTGATATTTTGAAAAACATGATTTTATTCTTTAACATGTGTTGATGTTGGTTTTGATATTATAAATAAATTTGGGGTGTTTGAAAGTGTTTAGGGAAGATTGGAAGAAATTAGGGTTAAAAACCCTATTTCCTTAAGCTCATGTTCCAGATAGCTGAATGATATGTTTGGAAAACAATTAAAAAAAATATGATCAGCACGTACTGAAATTTATTTTCTCCCGTTTTTGAGTTTCCGGACTCCGATTCAGCCCCGATTTTTTCCTATTTTAAAATACACCCATGCTCAATTACCAGGGGTTAGACCCACTTTCATTGCGCGGGACACCAATCCAACCCAAGGGGTCCCACATCCGCCCCAAAATATATTGTCATATATCCATCTCCCACTCACTATTTTAAAACTTAAGTTTTCTATTTAAAATAAATCATATTTTAATTTTTAGTATTTTTCTATTAGATTATGTAGGATTAACCTAATCTATACTTGTGTAGGATTATTGACTTTTCCAATTTTAACCCATAAAATCAAGTTTACTAATAGTTAAAACTAATTTCTAAAATTCGTTTTAACTAGTCTTAATTTTTGTGATATTCTAATTTCAACTTTTAAAATTAAAATCACTAAAATTGGTTAAACTAGAATTTCAAAATTTTATTTAACTCTTCTTAATTAAACATTTTAACTAATGCTTTAGTTTTTTTTTTTTTTTGAAAATTTAACTCCTTAAAAATAAAAAAACTAAAATCCGTTAAATTAAAATTTCAGAAATTATATTAACTAATTTAATTAAACATTTTAATTAAACATGCATTATTCTATTCCATTTTAAACTCTTTAAAATTATGAAATGAAAAATCTTCTTTCATTACTATGTCATCAAATAATGTAACTGCATGACATGTGAAAACACATGAATAGGCATCCTAAGTTATATGATAAATTACTGTACACAGGATATCATGAGCATCGATCGACACCCGATGAATAGGCGAAGGCTCGATCTAGATTTAACGGCGACGTGACTGTTGTCAAAGTGTGGAGGATCACTCATACATCCATGGTGATATCTCAAGTCAAAGTACCACATATGCTACTCAATTTGGGAAGATTTCTATTGATGTTGGTGCGTCATTTATTAGGAATATTTCTGAAGAGTCGTTCAATGCTCATCAAATGAACACCTATATATCTATACGAGTCTCCTAAGACTCATGGTTCATTGGAATAACCAAATCTCGATATACGACATGTACTGGTCTCAAATGATTTTACTAATCGATCAATATCAACAAATCTCGACCAAAAATATTTTTTGAGAATATACCACAAGTAGTGACACATCTTATTGTCATTTACAAACCTCATTGTAACTTTGTGACTACTGTATATTCTCTAGTCTTTTTCCAATGTATACATCACTAAACCTCAATTATTTTCGATCTAAACTAAATTAGATCGAATATGTATATAAAAGATAAAAGGTGGTACCATTAAATGGGTAATATTATGGAAAATAATGATTGCTCATATTCATTAACAGATCATAAATATGATACAGATTGGTGCTCAGAGCACCAACCCCAATAATTTCGCCCATTTATTATAGTGTCAATCCATGATATCATATGTATTTTCCAATGTGCATCATATACTCATGACCCTTAAAAGCTCATCCCCAACACACATGAAACCTACAAAATAAAATGAGAATAGAAATTAAGTCATAAAGATGACCTATCAAGTGAATCATGAAAAGTTAAAATAATTTAACATAACATAAACGATGAATTGCTTTTTAAAACATGAAACTGATCATGAGCTTCTGAAACGTGAATCGTAATGTACTTGTAACACATACCGTAATTCGTATTCTATGATCTAGAAGCTGTGACGATGACTGAAAAGCACACAACTACAACCCTAAACATGGATTTGCAAACTATAAACATAAGTGAAAATTGTATATTGCAAATGTGCCTGTGAGCTGTAAACATGACCCGCATATTGCATCATGGATTATAATTGTAACATGCACTGAAACCCATAAACATGAATGTTAACTGTATACATGATGTGCAAACTGTGAACTGAATCATAGACTGGAACTATAAATATGATTGTAATCCTCAAACATGACTTGTAAACTGACAACATGGTTGTAAACTGTAAACTAAACTGAAAATTATACACTTTATTGGAAACAATACTCTATACTGAAAACTATACTCAATACTGAAAATAATATTTATTTACTGGAAACTATGCTCTTTACTGAAAACTGTGATATTTATTGAAAACTGTGCTTTTACTGAAGTTGTAACCGTATATTGTAATAATGAATTGTAACCCGATAATATGGCTAAAATTGTAAACGTGATCTGAACTGTAAATCATGAAAACTATTTTCTTGAAAGGTTATATATGCAACGATCGGGATTGAGATGTCTCGCCCGCGTCGTCATACGTATCGAGATTCAGTCGTCGCCCTCACGTACGCTTGTACGTGTATGAAAACATGAAAACTTCACTAGTATCATAACTTAAGTGTGTAACGTACGCTTGTACGTTGTACAAATTTGGGTTTAGGCAAAATTGGTTGGATCCAATTAGGCCCAAAACCGCATCCAAAAGGCCCAAATGCGAATAATGAACCTTTAAAGTTTAATTGGGCCTAATGGGCCTAAATTAATTTATGGGCTTATGGGGTAACTCCCGGATTGGATTTTGGTTATTCGGTTTGACCCGAGTTGACAAAAAGTCCACGCCTCAAGAAATTAATTAAAAGCCCATTGGACTTTAATTAAATTAATATTGGATATTAATCGAGCTTTGAGACCCGTAATGATTAAATTTGGAATTTAAGTCGTAAAGGTTTATTTTATAAAGTGTAATATTTAATTTGGAATTAAATAATGAATTAGAATTAAATGCGTATAAAATTGGATTTAATTATGTAATTTAATTTAATTCGAGAATTCGTACTTTGAGTACGTGTTCGCAATACGAGTTTGACTCGAACAAAATCAAATCTTTGTTTGAACATTGGATGATCACTATTTATCAGATTAATTAATTTGATTAGATTGATTGATAACATGCTTGTGTGAATACATGGTTGTGATGCATGAATAATGTATATCAGATGGATATTAGTCGGGTGGGGCAATTTTGGAAATTGTAATAAATTTGATTTATTAATTGGACCTGCGAGTCCAGCCTTATCTCTTATTTCTTTGTATTCTCTTCTCACCTATTCCCCTCAATGTAAATGAGGTTTCTTTAGAAGTGTAGTGTAACGGGTAGAAGTAAATACATGTGCTAGCTGGAGAGAGAAATAGAGAGATTTGATCTAGGATCAATGTAAAGTATCCATCCGCATATCATTATTACTTTTACATACGCGCTTTATTATGTGTTTAGAATGCATGCTTAAGGGTGTATGATGATGAGACCTTAACAAAGATAATAAATTGGTTGCCAATTTGCACGCGAAAAACCCTCGCTAAATATTAAACGTCTTTCCTTCCATTGAATGATTCTCACTCAAGATCCGAGACGACATTGGTTTGTTGGCCAAAGTCAAGGCCTCTGTCTGTCAAAGATGTGTTTGAATCACGAAGGCTTTGTTCCATATTGGTGTCTTGTCCAAGTTGTGGTTTGTTGGCCAAAGTCAAGACCACTTCTTGTCCATCAACATTGATTACGAAGCTTTCCATGGTCAATGGGTCGCGTTTGACTGGGATCACTAAGTTTGTTGTGCCAAAGCCAAGGCTTAGTTGATTCAGAGGAAAAATGTTAGGTAATACATTGGATGTATTGGCATATATAAGATATATGTTTCGGACTTGGATGTCCCCCTACCGGATCTAGGAATTGGATTGGATCCAATCGATCTTAGAGATCTACCTAGTTAATTATCATACAATTTGTTGGCCAAAGTCAAGATTGTGTGATTTAACGGGATCCTAGCCCACTAGGAAACACGGTTTCCCGAGTACTCGACAGAGGGTTAGAGGCTCGCCGAAAAATAGGGAGGCAAGAATTGAATTTGCAATACTCGTTCAATTACTCGCCACACGCGCTCATTCAAATTATTTCGTCGTTAGATTAAATGTTAGTTGGACTAATATTTAAATTGTTGTTTTAACTAACAGTTGGAATGTATTATAGTTGATTATATATAATTGGATTATATTAATCAATATATTTGAATTAATTAATTTCAGTTTACAATTGATTTTATAATTGGATTATAGTAATCAATGTAATTGAGGTTAATTAATTTAAATTATATTTGATTATATAGTTGGACTATTATAATCATTATAATAAATAGTACCACAAATCGTTGATTAAATAGTTGGACTATTAGAATCAAGATATAAATGAAAGATTAGTGTTTAAAACATAATCTTTGGTGAAAATGTATTTAAACGACTTTAATTTTCAAATTGGGAATAAATTTCAGGATGGTCCTGGAAAAACAATAAGTTATTTTATTTGATAAAATAATATATTAAGCCTAAGCCTGGAGTTAAGTAAATAAGTGGAACATGATATTTGGAATATTCATGTAATGATAACTTTAGTGCTTAATCCACTATACTTGTCATAAAGACTCCTTGATTTCTTTATCAGAACTAAAGATTAGATTCTTAAAGTATGATATTGAAATTGAAGGATCTTCATAAATCTATACTTAGATTTTAGAAGTAAATAAATTGCAATAATAACTCTTGGAGGGTTAATGACTATTCTCAAGGAGAAAAGTCAAAGTTACAAGAAGGCGGCAAGTAGCGCAAGGCTCACCTTATTTCGATATTCCAGAATACCAAGGCTTGGCCAAAGGCTTCTGGAGTATGGAAAAATGGCAAAGGCAAAATCATTATAGTCTTCTAGGAAGATAAAAGGAAATATCCCAAGAAGGAATTGAAGACGAGCAAGGCTCTGACTTCAAAAATGATTGTCATAATTATGTTCACAGCTAGTATTAAAATTAGATTTTAGATACTTAGCGTGGCACATAAAATATATGTATTGATGTTCAGAATCTGTTTTGAACAGGATACTGACATCATTAGAGATTTATCTGCGAATTGGAAACGGGACGATTGTCGCTGTTTTAACCGTAGATACCTAAGTTTAGGAACTACCCTTTGGGTATGTACCTAAATTTGGAAACTGTTATAATGTAACTAGTTTGACTAGAAACATTATCTCTATATCGCGTATAACCCGCTGCGGGTGTACCTTTATATTCTAGAACACTAAAGTGTTTTATTATATAAAGATGATATTGAGATAAACACATTAGATGTGAATAACAGAATTTATATTTTGAATATAAATAATATCTCAAATATATATATAATGACATATAAATAGCTCAAACTGATTTGATCAATTAAGAAACTAAATGTTGCATAGTTGTCAGGGACACTATTAAACAAGAATCGTATATCCACACTTTCGAAGAGTGGGTACTAGGACTAATTTGATTTCAATCAAATAAAGTCTACGAATCTAGTTTATTGGGCAAAGTGCCTGAAACACTATTTACTTGGTAAAAGTGTCAGTGCCACCGATCTGTTAGCCCTAGTTCATATTGAAGCAAGTAGGCCCATGTCTAGCTGGGCTAGATGTGGATATGAATATTTCGTGACCTTAACGGATGTGGCATCGCGTATGGTTATGTGTTTCTTTTGAAACACAAATCGGAAACTTTCAAGTTTCGACACGAAATAGACAAACAGATCGGCTAAAGTATGAAACCGTCACGATAAGACCGTAATGAAAAATACTTAAGCAATAAGTTTCTAGTATACTTGAAAAAGTATAGTATTCTTTCAAATGGGACTCCTCCCGGAACACATCAGTTTGACGGTGTGTCCGAATAGGATCAACCGAATTTTGTTAGACATAATAAGGTTAATCACGAGTCGCTCTGAGCTACCATATCCTTCAACGGATAAGCTTTAAACAGTGCAAAAACTTATTTAGAATAAGGTTCCATAATATCTGTTTGATAGATAACATATTAGATATAAACAGGAAAGAAACCGGGTTTCACATTCCTGAAAATTTGGGTATGCTGGGCATATGTTTGGATGATACCAAACTAAAACCCCAAATTGGATAAGTGCCAATTGTAGGTTATCATAGGGATACCATAAGTATTGTACTTATACATCTCACCTGAGAACAATTAGATTGTTGCTCACCATGCGGTTTTCCTGAGAAGGAATACCGATATGCAGTGGTAAGTGGGAGGATAGTATAACTCGATGAAAAATGAGTAATACTGTTCAAGGCACCGAATCCTTAATGGAACACAAATAGTTCATCAAGGATGAAACTATTACCATTAATATTCGAATACACAAGAACCACGTGAGTCGGAGAGATTTAGAAAACAACCTGGGGTATGGGTTTCTGATCTCACCTCGAAAAGATGTCAATCTTTTGAGGTATACCAACTGACTACGTATGAGGAGTGATACAAGGTATCGACTCCCTATTATAGCAAAGTGTCATGTATCCGAAATGGACTCCATGTATATCAACAAGTTTAGATACTAGTTGATGTACCGCAAAGCATTGTGCCTACTGGTACTTTATAAGTCTTCAAGGAAGACGTACATGGATGGCAATAAACCAACGTGTAAAGCTAGGGTTTTAACGGAAAGGTATCGTTATCAACATTATGTTGATTTCGGTTCAACCTTTTAACTGTTGCCATGATGAATCCATTTTAATAATGCTTGCTAAAGCTGCATGTTTCATTTATGAAATATAACAGCTGGACGGGAAAATCGATTTCCTGAAAAGGAAACCAGTTGGAGGATGTTTACAACATCCTGTCGGTTTTGTCGTACCATAACTAGCAAACAAGGTTTGCGGGTTATTCGATCCATGTTTGGATTGAGGCAAGCATAGGTTCTTGGAATTATCGTTTTGATGTAATCATAATGGTTTATGATTTAATTCAAAACGAAAAGGATTCTTGTGTATATAAGGAGGTTAGTGGGAGAGCACTGACAGTGGTTGTCCTATAGATAATGATAATACGTCATTTCTTGGAAATGAAATTCCCAAAATAACAATCGGAGAAAGCTTGGCTTTCGAGAAAATTCTCCGTAGAATTCTTGGAGAAAAAAACCTTTATTCAAAGAATAAAGATCTTCTAGGAAAGATTTAAAGTTGTTGAAACTCTCGAGAAATCGTACATTGAAAAATGTACGTGACCTGGTGTCTCATACGCTTTGAGTATATGAAGTCACAAACAGGCCAATCCATGTGATAGCCACTGGATTGATATTAAGAACATCCGTTAGTATCTGAGAGATCTAAGGATGTTGTCTTAGTCTATGGAGAATGAGAACTTGAAGTGACTGGGATCACTGTAGCAAGTTTCCTATAACCGATAAAGACGACTAAAAGTCGCAAACGGTACTATACAGTTTGAATAACGGTACAGTAAGCTGGAAATCTTCCAAGCAAGATACTGTTACCGAATAAAAAATAAATGCAGGTTAATTGCAGCAGCTGAGGCAGCAATAGAAGCCTTCTGGGTCAATAAGCAAATCTAATTAGATTAGATATAGTTCTGTTAGCAGCTGAGCTAGGAGTCAGCGCAGGCTAAAGAATTAATGGTCTCATCAACGATCCAGATACATACTTCGATATTCATCTGATTCGTTCGGATCATACATCGTGGCGATGTGATGATCGAATAAATCGCATCAAGATGATAATCATACAAATCCGCTGACGAAAGCATTTCTCAGAAATTTGAGCCAACCGTACATAGTTCGGGTGTAAGAGACTCGAGTGACTGGCTATAGGCCAAGTGGGAGATTGTTGGACAATTATGACCCATAGCGTCACTATTTGTACAGATCACGGTGTTGTTGTACAAATTAACTATGTGACAAAGGAGATTGCACTCTTATCATTTGTGATTAGATCACCTAGATATATAAATGATGAGAGGTCACTATGATTTGTTCCTGGACAGAGAATGATATGAGACAGTATCAGTCCACGAAAGATTAATCATTAAATATCCCTAGTCAGAGTATTATCGAGATTGGACATCGGTAATACGTAAAAGACTAGTATTGCACTTGTGCACATTTGTGAGGGCACAACGACATAGTTCTCATATATTTGGGTATAGGATACTCATGCAAGTTTAATAGGAGGTTGTGTTTTACCGATGGTACGGGAAACAGCTTCGCTCTGGATAGACCCCCCGCGGAATCCCATTGGTAGTATGACTATGTGTCTATGAGAGTCTGCAATCAGGGTAGGTGTATTTGGTCTTAACCTGAGACTTGCACCGCTAATACATACGACAATCAATATACTTTGGTTGAGGTCGTCCAGGGCTTTAACCGGTTTTGTGTACGCCAATACTGGGTATATTGAGAATCGTAGTGTGTTGGGTGTGATGTTAAGACGGAAGTATCACTCCAGTCATATGGAGATGATTGTCACGTAGGATACGGTACTGGTTCTCTTAAGTACTACAGTCATCGGGATAATATGACTAGGTCATAGTTATCCGATATAGAGACTAGTTACCAGACATCCGACATGTGCTTTGTACGGGGCAGACACAATTCCAGCCCCAGGCCTAGCACGTGATCATCTGATATTGGATCGAAATACGCAATACCACGTATACTACGCCTGATATAGATCACTTATTCATGTAAGCATGTTTCCGGAGAATTGGGTAGGCATGGCGCTTTGCTAGAGGCCAACCTTATCGTGTGAATCGGTGTAAACGTAGTACGAGGTACTTACGTGTTCGGATAGTCCGACGACCCGATTTACTGCCAACATATCCGGGGATCTCATGGGTGCTTCCCAAAGATTCACCGATGACGTATGACTCGCACTTTAATTAATCTGGGATTAATTTAATGAGAGAGAAAATTAATCTGGGATTAATTACGGAGATATTTTATCTGGGATAAAATATCAATAAAAGAGAGAAAAATGATTAATTTGGAATTAATCGTTAAATTAATATATTTGATATATTAAACGAAATTGGATTTCGACGCGGAATTAAAATTGGATTTTAATTCGGGCGAACAAATTAATTTAGAATTAATTCGTTAGCGACGTGAATAGTGATTTCGCTAGGCGTAATCATTTAATTACGACGCAACAGAAAACTCGTTAATTTGGAATTAGCGAACCCGAGCCCGTGATTGTTTGTGAGCGCATTCGCATTTCGAATGCGAGTGCGGCACGCAAGTCAAATCAAGCATCAAATCGTAAGTCACATCAAGCGTCAAATCACATGTCACTTTGAGTGATGTGACATTTGAGTGATGTGACATTTGAGTGATGTGACATTTGAGTGATTGATGTGAGTTGATTTGTGGTGATTGATAAGAATTTAATGCTTGCTTTATGGAAATAAAAGAAATGGTAAATGGTTTTATTATATTTTTGGAAATTATATAAACCTTTTACAATTTTTTATTTTCCACTAATTCTCTCTCTCCCATTTACGGTTTAGGGCTTTTTGGAGCCAAAAACTTCTTCATCTCTCTCACAGTCTCAAGACCGATTCTTCTCTTCTGGTTTTTCTGGTTTGACCGAAAATAAAGACAAGAAAGGAGTGATTTTGTTGCAAGATCCAAGTGCTAGCACACCATAGGAGGCATACCAAGGTGTTAGGGCAGTGTATGCGTGAGCTTGGAATCCATTGTTGAAGCTTGGAGCTTCAAAGGACATCAACGGCCGAACCTTGGAGAAGCCGAACCAGTCACCACCGTGCTGTCCTCCATGTGCGCAGCTCACTGCCGAGTAAGGAGAAGCAGTTCGGTTTTCATCTTTGTTGCATCTCTACCGATCAATGTGAGTTTTTCCGCACCTCCTTTGATATGTATTTAACTCATTTATGCTTGATAAATGATCCTTGGGACTTGATTGAAACCCACCAAGCGGGACCTAACACCGCATAAGCAAAGGAAGCTGAGATATAATATATAACCTACTTAACGAGAACCTAATATCGCATAAGCGGGGGGTAGATGAACTGTAACTTTAATATCCTAAGATGGTTTTCTAAACAATTAGGCATGCCGAACTGTAATAGCATAAGAAGGTAATCTAAAACATCCATTGACCTCAATTTTCCAAACCATAGTTTTTGATCACGAAGGAGTGGCGCATGTTTCGAGTGGTGGCCGGCGGCGACAGTGCATTAAAAATTACACCCACCGACGGCGGTGGTTGGAACTGCTATCGACAATGGTTTGAAACTGTCAACCCTAACCCTAAACCTAATTGACAACAAATTTCTAAACCGTAATCGTAATTGACCTCAACTTACCACTCTAACCCTAATTAATATCAAACTGTCATACCCTAATCCTAATTGACCTCAATTTGCCAAACCATAACCTTAACCTAATTGAACCCAAATTCCAAAGTCCAAACGCTAATCAAAATTTTTTGAATAAAAAAAAAACTACCTAGCGATGCTTAGCTCGTATATCTATCAGATAAGATGTATTAAGTAAATATAACAAATGCTGATAGGTTAATGGTGCCAATCTTATTAATCAATGCAATTATATGATTTTACATTTGGATCTAGGTCATATAACTAACGACATACATACTTTGGATGATGAAGTGGTTAAATACATAATTTTCATGTTTTTGAATATTTACCATCCAATGGATGAATGACACATACATTACCTATGATGGAATCTCTTGCAATATTATATGGGAAGTGTAGTATTATTAAATGTTTATTACCAATTAGAGAGTACCATACAAATTTATCAGTTGAATTGATTTCTTTCGAGGTCATTCTAAAGACTATCAGATAAGATGTATTAAGTAAATATAACAAATGCTGATAGGTTAATGGTGCCAATCTTATTAATCAATGCAATTATATGATTTTACATTTGGATCTAGGTCATATAACTAACGACATACATACATTGGATGATGAAGTTGTTAAATAAGTAATTCTACATATTTTGGATATTTACCATCCAATGGATGAACGACACCATACATTACTTGAGATGGAATCTCTTGCAATATTATTTGGGAAGTGTAGTATTATTATATGTTTATTACTAATTAGACAGTACCATACAAATTTATCGTTAATGCATATTATTAGGAATTACATAGAAAAATTCCATAGGGATTTTATGATCTTTTATGAGTCATGTGTTAGATTTTATACTTGACACCTTGTTTGGATGAAGTGCATCATGATTTAGTAATGTATGGTATGATATGGTATTGTACTGTAATTACCGTTACCATGTTTGGGAAGATGGTATAGTATGATATGGTTAAATAATCTGTTTTTGTATGGTTTGATGGCATGGTATGGTTCCAAAAATGATAAAATGATTAAAATACCCTCAAACACATAAAGTCATATAAAATCATATTAAATCAAATTTTTGGTCCATAAATTAGATTTAATTAAATGCATAAAAAATTCTTATTAAAATTCTATATCACTTCAAAAGTTACATAAACTGGTATCACTTCAACTTCTTATTAAAACCCCTGTTATTAACCAAAAATTAAAAACAAAAAATACAAATGGTATAAACGATTATTGTAAGCACAAACATAAAATTTTATATAAATATGAAAAAAATATTATCTAGGTAAAATAGTAATCAAAGCTTACTCAACCCTAATCGAGATGTGAGTTTAACTATTTTTTTTATTAATATAATATATTTTATAGGGTAGAATTGACATTTTAAAATTTTGTTAAAGATATTTTAAGAAAACAAAATTATAAAACTATGGCAAATCACCAAATTCATGGTTTAAAAAACTTTACAAAATTCATGGTTTTCAAACCATGAGATTACAATGAGAAACCATACCATGAATCTGACAAAACAAACAACAATTTGAATTATATTATACTATATGAAACCATGACAACAATGAAACAAACAAGGTGTTAGGGAAATCCTATTTACTTGCAGTTCTGGTTAAACCCTTATGAATGAAGATGAGGATAAATCATAAGGATGCGTTTCGTGGCACCATGTTTAGTGTTTTATAAAAAGAGGTTGCAATTAAAAACACTTTTCATTTTGTTTGGCAAATCTGGTTCCTTAAAACTTCTCAGAGAAACATATCCAATGGTGCTGTTCACGTTGGCTGGTTAATGGGATCCATGAATTAATAAATAGAATAAGTCACTTAACCAATAGACAAGTCTTTTGGTTTAGAAATTTGAGTCCTAGTTGTTAAGTCTCGGCAGCTGGTTCGGTGACTAGATGATTTATCCAATTTGTTAATTTCCTGGAGTGCATTGGCAAATTGTCTTTTGCTTAAAAGGAAGGCACTTATCTTATCAGACATTGTTAATTTGTGGTAATAAGTAATGACTGGTCATTGAGTTATATACAACAATACTCATTTGGTCTGCAAGCGGCCTAGCTTTAGATTTCTGTAAACTCTGATGTGCATCTTGTGGGTGGATTATATTGCTCTCTCCATTTCAGAATATAAATTTTGCAGCTCTATTTTCTTCTTCTTTGGATTCTGTTTGTGCATCTGGTGGTAGTATCTTGCAGTTTTACCTTTGTCAGATTCTAGTTTCTCACATTCTTGCATGTGTTTTGTCAATTTCTCTTCTTGCCATGGGAACATGGACAAATTTGGTCTTTTGTCTCACATTTTGAAATATTTGAATATGCAGTTGGCATGACAAAGCAATGTTATTTGAACAGTACCACTGGAAGAAAGCAAAGGAGAAGAAGCAGCCATACAAATTTAAGGTCTGTTGTTGGACTTCTCTAAGCTAAAATATAATAAAATATAATATTTGAAGTACCTACAGCATATTACGACCCGAAGGTCACAAGTTCGAGTCGCGTAAACAGTCCATTTGTAGAAAAAAAGGGATAAGGATAAAGCCGTGTATATATCGAATCCTCCCCATAACCCACAGTGTGGGGAGTCTTGTGCGTTGCACCATCCTTACCTAAAGCATATTGTTTCTATCCTAAGTGGAAATTCTACGCTCTCATTCTCTCTTTTCTTTTCCAGTGGAACGAGTACATGGACAGGGACCTCCGAGACTCGTATTATTTCAACTGGCCTGTTTACTTCCCTTGAGACTGTTCAGTTATATAAGTGTGTGTTTTGAATAATGAAACTCGTCTGCTCTCCCTCCTGTCCCCAGTTTCCTGTTAGCATGTATCCAATTATTCTACTGGATTCAAAGTCCATTAATCAGTTTGAGAGACTTTGTTTATTATTTGTTACAGTGAATGTACACTATCTATTTGATGCCAATTTAGCTATAATTAATCTAGGCTGTCAAAAATGTACTACTTATTAGGAGTACGTTGTCTCTATTGTAAAAGGCACAACATTCTCTGGAAGATAACGGTCTTGTTTGGTACTATGATAGTAATCTTAAAATATAATTTTTAAGTATTTTATTAACATTTAAAAAAAAATATATATAATTGTGATTTTAAAATTTTTCTGGGTTTTATAAAACTAAAATTTATGATTTTTATTCACCATCAAAATTTCACGAATGCATATTGTAATTAATTTTTAACATAATATAAATTATATATCTATCTTTTATAAAATTTTGTTTGTTTCTATATATTTTTTTAATCATAACACTAGCTAACATAAACTAAACTTTGAGATTGATTGACATTGAAATGTGGTATATACTAGCCATTTGAACTCATGATGGTATCTGGAAATCAGTAGCTAATTACTCCAAGTGTGATTTGTGATTAATAAAAAACAATTGAGGATTAATTAAAAATTAATCGTAAAGAATAAAAATGATATTTTACGTAGGTGAGAATAAAAAATTTAAAACTAATCTTTGAAAATCCTCCAAAAAATAATTAAAATAATTTATTTATATTGAAAACAGACTAAACAATCTAAGATTTTTCAGTTCAGTAGATATGAATGAGGATAATTTTGATACAAATAGAAAATATTATCCTTATTTAAGAAAATGTAATAAATTAATGATATTAGTTTTATTATTTTATCTTCCAACAAAATCATTATATTTTTCATACAAAATTATCAATCAAAATTCCAAAAAAAAAATTGAAAAATTGAAAAATAGATTAAAAATGAAATCAGATAATTTTTGAGAAATCAAAAATTGGTTGATTAATCGGTCAAAATCACCCAAAGATCAGTGTCGGTTTAAATCAATCAAAAATCAGTGTTGAGTTAAAGTGGTTAAAATTTATCAGATCGAATCACTTAATATCACATGATGGTACTAGTCATTGCTTATTCTTTTATATACACGACCAAAGTTGGATTTTTAGCCCCTACTTCTCTCAAGATTTTGCATACACACTACAAATTACTAAATTTGACTTGGTCTTCCCAAAATTTGAGAAAATGCATAATATGAAAGTTATAGATCTATGTTTAAGTTTTCCAACGATATTAAAATGACTGAAAACGAAAATCTGTAATTCATGTTATGGTCAAAATATCAAAAACTGTCATAAAGCGCTAATAATACATAATTATGATTATGTACTTAAATGCTGTTTCACACATGTAAAAGTAACCATCGTGAATGTGTTGTCTGTTACATAAGGTGTTATTATGGATGGATACGTGACTTTATAATTGTTTTTGTAATAATAGATCTTTATAACTTAGGGGGAATTATTTATTAATCCAAAACCCAGGGTCACGTGAGTAAAAAGATAAGCAGGAAAGAAAATTATATTTAGCCTACATAGTGTAAAAAGAGAAGAATTGAGAGTGGTTGTTGTTGGGGATGAATTTGACCAAATTCCTAAGGAAATTCATCTCAGACGTGACTAAAAATTTGTTTGTTTGTTTGTTTGTTTTTCCTAAATTTAAATTTTAAAATTAAATATTTTTTTAAAAATATATAGTGTTTCATGGAAAATTAAAAATTACATTTTATTGATTTATAAATTATAAGTTATTAAGAAAGTATCATTATCGATATATATATATTTTAAAAAAAAAAGGATTAAGCTCAATGGAATGTGATTGAACTTAATGAAATGTGATTGAATACTTTCAAAATGTGACTGTTATTGGACTCTTATGAATGTATTTGATTCATTTTTTAGCCGAAATATATTGAAAATAATATTTATACTAAATCTTATGATTTGTATACACTTTATATTTTGAGAGATATTTAATCATAAATATATTATCATTTTTAGATTAGAAGATTGGCTTATGAATAAAATTATCTAATAATTGTAAATAAGTTCAATTTTACACCTAAAATTTTAATGAGTGCGCTTAAATGTTACAATCATTCACAAATGTGTATGCCGGCAGAATGTTATAATAGTCATTTTACATATGCTAACAATACAATTGACAATCATAAAATGATGAATCACCCACATTGGTCGGTAATGTAGTACAAAAGAGCCCACGTAGTAGTCAGCATCTTCCCACACAAGAGACCCAATTTCATCACTAACATCAATATATTCTCCTTTCAAATAAATCTGACACCAGGCATTATAATGTTAAACATCACAAGAACAATTTGAACAAAAAAAAAAAAGAAAAAAGAAAAGAAAACCTCAGGCCGACCTGAAGAAGTAACTTCCGGAAAAGGGTATTTGGGTTTTATTTTTTTATTTTTTTTTGAATTGATGGAAATTATGCCTTCAAATCATTCGATGTAGGTTTAAGCGGAATATATAAAATCCTTGATTGTCCCACACTATTATAAGAAATATACTCTGTTAGTTCCATACTTGTTGGCAATGTCCATAACAAAACAAGTTCAATTGAGTTGTAATGAGTATTGATGATCCTTGAGTAATTGGACAACATCAAACAAATATATCAAAGAGACGTTCACTCTTTTGGACATTCCAAAAGATTTAGAGCTCTAATTGACATGAAGTCAGTTTCATTAGAAAGTAAACTCGAATATGATAGCGTACATATAAAGAACGCATGATTTGACCAAGGGACGAGAAAATTACAAGTGTTTTAAATTGCACTTCAAACCAGTTCGCGACGTGCGTTCGAGTTACGTTCGTATTTGCGTTTGAACTCTCGGAGGCAGAAACTTTGCATTTGAGGTGCGTTCGAACACCCGTGCGTAAGTGGATTATTTTGGACGCGTTTTTAACCCATATTTATACTAGGAAACCCTTACATTTGCCCTACATATATAAACAAACTTAAAGCCACATTCACAAGTATTGAAATCATATTATTCAGAGCCTACAAATATTTTGTTTCAACCTTCTTGACAATCCACCTTGAACACTTTGTTGTTTACCTGTCTTCTCTGTTTTTGGTGAGATTTTTCTTTGATTGTCCATCAATACAAACACAACATAACCCAATTTTCTAAACCTTCAGAGTTATCAAAGAGGAAGATTGGTTGTCAGAGTTCCGGTGTTGCGTACTTACAGAGTGATCCGCTTAGAGACTTCAAAGGTTATGAAAAAGGCATTTGGTGCGGGTTCGGGGAGTTCTTCGGGTTGTTACAGTCTAGAGGTATTAGAGTCGGCAGAGTTTCTGTCATAGGTCTTTTACTGTAAATTTGTCTCATTATAGTGGTTTTGACTAATAGCCTAAATACCTGCAGTGATTTTTAACTCGCACGAGTTTTTTACTTCGTTAACAAAATTATTGTGTTGATTTTATTTATTGTATTATTTTATTTGTGTTGACTCATAATTGTTAGACTTAAAGGTGCTTAATAGTAATCCATAGAAACAATAGTTATGACTTATCTTAATTTATTGTGTAATATTCCGTATTGGGTCGAACCTTAGGATAAATTCAAATTTTCAATTAGTATCGGAGACTGACATCGATCCTTGACCCATTTATCTATGGAGAGAAGTCAGCCCTTAAATTATCCCTCATTCTTTGATGGGACTGAGTACTTATTTTGGATGGTTCACATTAGAGCATTCAATAAGTCGTTAGATGAGAGGGTTTAGATGTCAGTAGAGTACATGTGGAAACCTCTCGTGATTATGGTTGATGAGATCTCCTCCTTTAAAGATAAACTGACCTAGATTAAGGAAGAATTCGATGCTAGAAATAGGAACAGTAAGACCATTAATGCCATTCATGTTGCTGTTTGGTCCATTGAGTTTAGGAGAATCTCAATGTGCGAGATAGCCAAGGATGCATGGGGCATCCTTCAGACTGTGCATGAGGGCACACTGTCAGTTAAAAATAATAGACTCCAAGGACTTGCCACTATGTTTGAGGTCGCTAGGATGAAAAATGATGAGATATTCGATGAATTTTACACTGAGATTAACGATATAGTTAACTCAAGTTTTAACTTAGGTGAGACTATTCCTATAAATATGATAGTTAGGAAAATCCTTAGATCTATGCCTGACCAATTTTTACCAAAGATCACAGCCATTATGGAAAATATTGATTTATATCACCTTAAATTAAAGGACCTCGTAGGTAAACTGCAGGTTTATGAGAAAAACTTCATGGATATAGAAAGCCCAAGACCATAGCGATGAATATCGCAAATGAAATTGTATATGATCCGTTAAGTGATGATAATGATAATAATCTCATAGATACGGATTTAGCCATGTTTGCTAAAAGATTTAGGAAATTTCTTAAGATGAAGAAGAGTGACCGCATCACTGATAAAGATGGAGGAAAAGCCTAGAGAGAGTATGTGTACTAGGAGTGAGTCTAGAGAGGATAAGGATAGCAAATCTTGCATTATCCAATGCCATGAATGTGAAGGGTATGGGCATATTCAGTCTGAATATCCTACATACCTAAAGTCTAAGGGTAAAAAGTTATGGCAGCCTCACTTAGTGATTCAGAAGGTGGCTATACTTCTGATGAGTCTTCTAAGGAGAAAAGAAATTTCATTGCTTTTACTGTTAGTGTGGTAGGTGAGATAGAGAATAAATTTAGTGATGAAGATGCTGGATCAGAATTCTCTCACAATGACTCTATAGATGATGATAGTCTTCAGGTAGCTTATACTGAATTTTTTAATGAGAGCTTAGTTATCAAGAAGACAAATATTGAGGTCAATAAGAGGTTGAAAGAAGTGGAATTAGAAAAGAATGAAGTTCAAGCCAAGCTTGATAAGATCCTTAGTGTTATTGATGACCTCAAGGAGAGGAATAAATGACTAATTGATAGAGTCGAATTTTTAGAAGCAGAACTTGAAAATACTATAACCCAGTTATCTGTATTTTCTTAGTGGGACTGAGAAATTAGATTGCATGTTAGGGATTAGCGTTGAGTCAAAATGTGATAGAGTGTCATTGTCTAGATCTGTACATATCCCTCCTAAACGTGACTTAGGTAAGAAACTTGTTGATTGTAGTCATATAATTCCCCATGTTGTTTCTCATTTTATGTCCCAACCTCGATCTAGAGGTGGTACGTAAACCTCGCGCTCGTATAAGGTTTTTGCCTATGTGCCATCACAGTGGCAGGGTAAGACACATCAGACCTAAGTGCTTCATGTTGCACAAATAAAATAAAAGGCCTAAGAGTATTTCAACTAGGTTTGATTCTTCAAATCTAGCTTTTCAAGTTTCTGTACTAGTTAAAGAGACTCAACTCATTAGTGAGAAACTTGTACTGTTGACTAGAAATACTCAGGTTAAAGAGTTTCATAAGAAAGTTTGGGTGAGGAAGCAAGATGATTTCCCATTAACTTCTGAATGTCTTGATTCTAGCATGCATGATGAGAGTGCACTTCAGTGTAAATCTTCTTAGATGTAGCATTTGATTTCCCCATTACATATATATGTGTGTGTTTTATGTTTTTACATGACTGCATGTTTTTGTTTTTATTGCATATGAGTGTGTGTGTTTTGTTTTTGTCATATGTCGCTTGGTATATAAGATGGAAACCCTGGCATAAATTTCATAGCTGATTCTGAATCGACGGTAGTATGATTTGCATTCGAGAATACAACTCCACGTACCATTAGATAATTATCAAGTCATGTTGTGTCTTTTTATTGTTTTTGTGATAAAAAATTCAAAAAATATATAAAATGAAAAAGACCAAAAATATTTTGTGGCTTGATAGAGCATGAAAAGTTTGTTGTATGTGATTCTGGAATGTAAGATGTATGGATATGCATGTATAATATACTTTTACTTTACTTGATGCTATATGTGCATGAGTGTGTGTGATGGAAACCCTTAGTATATCTTGCAATTTCATTTCACATACAAGTTTTTATTACTGTCGAGGTTTGATCGCATGTACGAGTTTTTGGACTGATATTCTATTCTCTATCATACTTAGCTCACTAAATAGTGTGACTTTTGACTTAAATGACCTTATGTTATCCCTTTGTAAAAAAAAGGAAAAAAAGTTTAAATGAATCTCAAGTACAAAAGAACTAATGGGCCAAATTCAAAAGATAAGAGCAAAAACTCTTCACTCAAAAGAATTTTTATTTCTGAGCTCATCATATTTAAGGGGAGAATCTTATAACATGCAACCAATGTTGCTTATTTTCAGGTCCTAGTGGTATTGGGTTTGAACACATATTTTGTGGACTTGGTGTATCAAGAGATGAGATTTCTTTGGTTGTGTCCCGCTCATAAAATAAGTTCTTAAGCCTTGACTTGTTGTGCACTTATTTTTCACACAAGAGTTTGCTATGTTTTGGTATTTATGTCATCATATGCATTTGTGTATTATTTAATATGACCAAAAATTGTGCATTTTATTTCATGTTATAAACAGCTGAATACTGACTGGGTATCATTGTATTTGTTCGAAGTGCTGTTTTGAGTCGTTTATTTTTTTGTTTTTTGTTTTTTACTCATTATATGCTGGTGTGTGCATTTCATGTCGTTGCATATTGCATTTCCTTTAGCATTGCATAATTGTGAGTTCTTTCGTCTACTTCCCATTTATTAATTTTGCTAACTGAGTAGGGCTGTTAGTGAGGGAGAGTAAGTTAAGTTCGGATATTCTCTTGCATGTGATTTTAATTGGTATATTGATGTGTTAAGTTTACCCATTTTCATTTCGTGATAAAAATAGAAGTAGTATATCCATTTTCGGGTCAGATTAAGAGGGAGCAGGATATCTACCTTTACATGCATGAGGTTTTCGTTTCTATCTATTCTTTATATTCTCTGTGTTTTTCACGGTATATTATTGTTTGTGGATGTTTCAGGTGGGTAGATTAATGGATGAGGCGGCGTCGACTTCAAGACTACTTGGTTAGGTATTAGATCGAGTTATATTATAATAAGTCATTGTCTTGATGGTTGACAGTATGCTATTTTCTTTTTGGGTCTTTTACCATAGTCTTTGTATCAGGTAGTGTTTTGTCACGGAATGCCAAATATGGAGATTGTTAGTTCCATATTTTTTTGGCAATATTCGTAACAAAACAAGTTCAATTTAGTTGTAATGAGTCTTGCTGATCTCAGAGAAATTGGACAAGTATTTAGACAACATCAGAAAAAGATATCAGAGTGACGTTCACTCTTTTAGACATTCCAAAAGATTTAGAGCTCTAATTGACATGAGGTCATTGCCATTGGAAAGTAGGCTCAAAGACGACCGCGTACATATAAAGAACATATAATTTGACCAATGAACAAGAATGTTATTAGTGTTTTAAATTGCATTTCAAAACCAGTTCGTGATGTGCGTTCGAGTTGTGTTCGTATTTGCGTTCAAACGCACGGAGGCAGAAATTTTGCGTTTGAGGTGAGTTCGAACGCCCGTACATAAGTGGGTTATTTTGGACGTGTTTTTAAGCCAAATTTACACTAGGAAACCCTTATCTTTGCCCTACATATATAAACAAACTTAAAGCCACAGTCAAAAGTGTTGAAAATATATTATTCACAGCCTACACATGTTTTGTTTCAACCTTCTTGACAATCCACCTTGAAGACTTTGTTGTTTACCTGTCTTCTCTGTTTTTGGTGAGATTCTTCTTTGATTGACCATCAACACAAACACAACCTAACCTAACCTAATTTCCTAAACCTTTAGAGTTCTCAAGGAGGAAGAAATGTAGTCGGAGTTCCGGCGTTGCGTGCTTGCAGAGTGATCCGTTTAGAGACTTCAGAGGTTCTGAAATAGGCCGTTTGGTGCTGGCTCGAGGAGTTCTTCGGGTTATTACATTCTAGAGGTATTAGAGTCGGCAGAGTTGCTGCTATAGGTCTTTTACCATCACTGTAAGATTTTCTCATTATATTGGATTTTGGCTGGTAGCGTAGATACCTGAAGTATTTTTTACTCGCATGAGTTTTCCATTTCGTTAGCAAAATTATTGTATTGATTTTGTTTACTGTATTATTTTATTTATGTTGACTCCTAATTGTTAGACTTAAGAGTGTTTGATAGTAATCCATAAAAATAATAGTTAGGACTTGTCTTAATTTATTGTGTAATATTCTGCATAGGGTCATAATCTTAGGATAAATTCGAATTTTCTCACCCTTTAGACTCAAACTCAGAACCTGACAACCAAATATTAGGCTACTTGCCACCAAGCCACACCTATTGATGACATATTTGGGCTTATTATTAGCAGAATCAATAAATTTTCTATTGAAAACTACAATCAGACTGAAAATTCATTAAATAATCATTTCACTCATTTAAAATTTTCGGATAATTTCATATCTAAATCAATATTCGAATAGAAAATGATAATTTCCCTTAATTTTAAAATTAACTATACAAGAGAGAAAATATACACCCCACACATTAGATAAAATGATTTTTGTTCATTAAAGGGAAAATCATCTCTCCTCATTCTCTCGCTAATTATTCAATAAAAATTAGTTAGAAGCTTGTACTTTTAATAATTCACTAGAAGAAAATAGTATATTACCGACTGAATATTCGATTGGTAAAAGAAATAGATTTCGGTCGGTATAATATATTACCGACCGATTACCGACTGAAATATTATATTGGTATTTTGCTCATCGGTAAATGAATACCGACTGAAATATATTCGATCGGTGATATTACCGATCGATTATCGACCTAATGTATTTCTTTCGGTATTGTTATCGAACGATCACAAACTGTATATGACAAATAATCGGTTGTTATATATATGAATTTTCGTCGGTAATAACTCATCATTTTACCCACCAAAATTATTAAGTCGGTAAATGTATTTATTACCAACCATTATTTCGATCACTAAGAGCTTATAATTACCGAAGAAATTAGTTTCCATCGATAAATGTTACAGACTGTAATATAATTACCTACCGAAAATTCACATAACTTCTAGAACTAGTAACTTTCATAACGGTCTCCATGCTGGTACACCTGAAGAAAAATAAGACTCTAGATCTTGCATGAACCATACTGGTGTTCATACCAGTAAACTTATGTATTTTGAATACTCTCTGAAACCATCATGAACCATACCAGTTTCCATACCAGTGAGCTTTTGTATTTTGCATACTTTCTGGAACCATCATGACTTATATCGGTACATATAAAAGTACCCATACCGGTAGATGTGGCACATTTAATGCTCAATGGAACTATTCAATAGCCGTTTGAACTTCAGACCAGTATATCATCCCCTGTAGACCGACATACTGATCTCAGGACATATTGTAGGTCTGCTCAAATTTGTTTTATAACATCCCCAATCGAGAGATGCTACTGGCAGGTAATAGGCCGTCCTATCCCTCTTTATTGAATATGTTTTTTAGGGATATTGAGGATTACCTTTAATTCTCTTAATTTCCTAAAGCTTTTTCTTGATTTTCTTCCTTTTCTTTATTGAATTATCAAGCAAATTTTGAGAGCTTTGGAAGATGTTATTTTTGGCCATGGCAAGCCATGAAAGAGAAAAGAAAAATTTGTCCCCTTTTAAAATGTAATTGCCGCCCTTGGAGGGGTATTTTGGTCAATTTTGTAAAAATTAATTTGATCCAAAATCAAATTAATAAATCATGCCACATGTTACCATTTAATAATAAGCATGTGTGATAACAATTATTACAAATGAAAATCATCTAATTAAATTAAATATAAAGTTAAAGTAGTTAAAAATCAAATTTAACACTTTAACCTTAAATTTAATGTCATGTGTAACCAATAATAATTAAACATATATTCTATAAAAATTATGAAATATATATATCAATTAATCATCTAAATATTTAACATTTAAATATCTAAATAATTAATTAATATAATTATTAATCCATATGTGTTTATTTACATTAAATAAAATACATATAGAAGTGACATGTGTCAAAATCTCATTTGACAATTAATTAATGTGTATCTAATCAAATTATGTATCAAATATAAATACACAATAATTAAGATTGATAAAAAAAATGCCTCTATGCATGTGTTTTCGTTTAACCGTTTAAACGATTCGAATTAACTCATTTAATCCGGTGAAGTATTATGAATAATCTGTATTATTCATAAGGCGTTGTCCAAGTGCTCAACGAGTACACTTCATATTGTGGGACTCTCTAAGTTTAGGTTTATCCGTCACGAAATCCAATTTCGTTTCCATAATTCATCCACTCATGAATTATGACGACCATGGATAATCTCGCTAAACTATGAAAGTTGAGGTCATTGCATACGTATAATCCATCTGTCACAGGCTATCCATATTATACCTAGGATATAGATAAAAACGTCAAATCCTTATGGTATAATATAATCGACTTTCAAATTTACGATCTCTAAATAACAATCGGAACTCGTTTTCGAAGTTATACCACGACCATGGATTTACTAGATCGTAAACACGTGTAGGATACCTATGCCATGTACAGAGGACTGACGAATTCTATCTTGATACGCACTATATATTATGAGCATCAGTCCACACCCAATGAACATACGGAGGTATGATCTAAATAGATCGGTGACGTGACTGCCATCAAAGTATGGAGGATAACTCATATATCCACTGTGGTATCTCAAGTCGAAGGACCACTATGCTCGTCAACTCAAGAAGATTCCTATTGACATTGGTGTACCATCTATTAGGAAATCTTCAGTGAGTTGTTCAGTGTTTATCAAATAAATACCTACATGTCTATACGAGTCTCTCGAGACTCATGGTTCATTAGGATAAACCATCGGACCAAGTCACGATATACGACATGTTCTGGGCTTAGCGAATTTTACTAACCGACCCGTGTTAGTAAATCTTGACCAGGAACTTTATTTAAAGATATACAACTTATAGTGATGCTTCCCAATGTCAATTACAAACTACGTTGTAACTGCGCATTACATTGTAAATCCTAGGGTCTTTGTCTAATATACACGTATCACTAAATCAGATTTAGTTTCAATCTAATCATAATCAGATATCCAATCGTAATTAGATCGAATATGTATATAAAAGACAAGAGATGCTACTATTAAATAAGTAATATTATGGAAAAAAGAATTATTCATATTCATGAATCGGACATAAATACAATCCGGATTGACACTCCTAGCCAACCCTAACACCTCTAACATGCTAGAGTGAAACTGGAATGAACTAAAAATGAATATGGGAATGTTATTGTTCACGCGTCGCGACACTATCTCTGGGAGTCGCGATGCTCATATAAGTTAATGAACCAGTGAGCATCTTTATATCTGCATTGCGACGTAAGGGTTAGGAGTCGCGACTCGCTCACGCGTCGCGACGCTATGTTCTTAGTGTCGCGACGTCTACCAATTAGAACAAGGTAGTAAGCTTCCCCTGTTATATGCGTTGCGACGCCAGCTCTTGGCGTCACGATGCTCACACGAACTGGACATAGCAGAGAACAATTTCAAGCTTGGTGTAGCGACGCTAGCCCAAATGAGTCGCGACGCTGTACATATTTCAGGCCTTCATTTTTTTCTCTATAGCCAATTTCCAAATGCAATTCCAACACCATCATACAAACATTTTTATATAGACAATTCTTTAAACTTCAATGTCCATATTCAAGAGCCAAACTCAATCCCAAACACAACATCATTTATTCAAATATCATCAAATCCCAACATACAATTCCCCCAACTCAATCATACACATAGAGGCTCCATTCTATGTTATTACTATCAAGACACTTCCCATAATGCATGCTAACAACACTTTCAAAGTCAATTGAGCCACTTCAAATTCTAGGGCATCCAAGGTGCGAATTTAGGACTCTAACTCCTTTAACCAAACTGAAAAATAATGAAAGAAAGAGAGTTAGAAGCTTACCCACTTGAGGAATGAGCTTGAGATTATCACCTAAACCTTCAATAATGGTGTTGAAAGATGAAGAAATTTGAAGAAGAATTTTCTAGGCCTCTCACGTTTTTGACCTTTTGAGAGGGGTGATGAATAGTGTCATTTATATAGGTAAGAGCTAATTTGTGTTATAGAATGAGTGGTTGTGATGGTGCCACATCACTGAAATCTAGATTATTCTCAAAATTACTGTAGTAGCCGCGAAATTCGTGATTTTTGACCCATTTCTGATTCGAATTTAGAAAAATATACAACGTAAAATTTGTAGATCTTGATCTTATATTTCCGATGATATAAAGTTCATAAAAATAAGAGATCTTATGAAAACGTTATGTCCTAATTACTACGAGCTGTTCGGAAAGGAACGTAAGCTAAGTTCCGCATCGAAACGGTAAGGAATTGACCGAATGTCCCAAAAGTAATTTCATGAACACATACTTATGTGAATATGATTCACATAATGTAATATGCCATCTAGAACTAGTAGTCGTCGGGATTATCGGGGTGTTCTATTTTCAGTATTAATTGAGACCCTATTCCATTTTTGCTCAGCCCTTACACCTTCTAACATTTTATTGAAAGCAAAAATTAGAGAAAAACACAAATCTTCTTGATCATTTCACTCTCAAAATTTCATAAGCTCATTACATACATCTTCATATATATCTTAGTGAGCTTAAATATATTTGGGTAACACACTCACTCTTCAATCTTTATATTTTCTTAGTGAGTCTCAAATAGTGTTGTAAACATCAACTTTTATTATCCAAAAATACTTGTGTGAAATCCCTTTGTGAGTTGTGAGTGCTCTTAAGGGTGGAGTTGGTGTAAAAGGTTTGACAGAAGCCTTGGTGAAAAAAATTATTGGTTGTAAGTTTATTGAAACTAGTGGAACCTTGAAGAGAGTGGATGTAGGCAAGTGATTGAGTCAAACCACTATAAAATCGGTGTTGTATCTCTCTTCCCTTATTTTTAAATTGTGCAATTTTATTTTGAATCAATAGTGTATTTTATAATTTTGGTAAAGCTTGAAAGCTTAAAATTGTTAAAATTTATAATTCTGCATTAATTTTTAAATTACCCAATTCACTCATCTCTTAGGTGTTGTTACTTGATAATGCTTGTAGGGAATTTCAACATCATAAAAAAATCATATTCTAATATGATTATGAATCTTTGACATATTCCAAAGATTGATGTATGAAGATTAGCAAAACTTATATTATAAAGATTTCAAGATTTTCTTAATTAATAAATTAACGCCATAAAATATCGTATCTTGTTCTATAAGAGTGCAAATTATGATGATTAAAGAAACATAACTTCTAATATTAATTAACTCATTTGCCCAAATTTCTTATTGTTTTGATTAATTTCTAGTTACAGAAATCTGTATTTCTAACAGTATTATAATCTCTCAATTCATCGGGTATGAATTACGAAACAAAAGTTATGGTTCCTTTGGTGCAAATCATAAGATGAAAATTTTATGGTGAGATCTGGGGCATAACTATGTACATGCATGGGGCTCTGATGACTATCATAAACTGATCAAAATTTCCAAAAAAAAAAAAAAAAAACACTTAAAAGATTTAATTGAAATTTTACCCATTTCTTTGTGTATGTTAAATTTAAAGAGGTACATTAAGAAATTTATATTATTGAGAAATTTTATTTGAGTGTTTAAAAATAGGGTTTTACAATACATAGGAGAAGAATTGAACCATTAACCTCACAAATGAAGCCTCAATACACTAATAAATTTCTATATCATTTTATTTTATTTTTTGTTACAATCGAGATCTTTTGGAATCAAACATCAACTTTGAAGAGCATTAAATTATGTATACTATACTATACAAAGTAAAAATTAAGTTGCAGAGGGCAAGAGAGGGTCTTTAAAGGGTGAAGAGTTTTGCTTTCGTCTCAAAAGTGATAGAACCCAATAGACAAAACCTGCTAAAAAGAAGCTAAAAACCCAAGCATTGTTATAAATAACAACAAAAGTATTTGGTATTGTAATAAGGAATCCAACCTTCTGCAAGAACCCAGGAATCACTGGCAAAATCCCAATGATCAAAGCCGTGATTGCTGCCAAATTGTAGCCTCCTGAATAATAGTAGGCTCCATAAGGATTCAAAGAGTACAAATCCTTGATGCTTAATATTGCCCCGCGAATTACATAGTAATCTACTAAAATTATGCCACCAATTGGACCCAACAAAGCAGAGTAGCCAACTAACCATGTATAAACAAAGCTTTCACTTGATTTAAGAAGCTTCCAAGGTTGAAAAGCAATTCCAAGAAATGCAGTTAAAATAGCACCTCTTCTAAATGTGAATAATGAAGGGCTAAGATTGACAAGGGCATTTGCAGGAGCTACAACATTAGTTCTGCAATATTAGTAGTAATTGTTGCAAGGCTAATACCTATAATACCAATGATTGTTGTTGTAATTCCTCCAATTTGCTCGAGAAGTTGAATTGGACTAGAGATTACATGACCAAAAATTACTTGAGTAGAGCAAGTTATTGCCAGGCCAACAAAAGTAAATGCTCCCATAAATATCGGCAGACCAGCTTGACCCAAAATTTGGTCAGTTTGGCTCTTGGCATATCTGGTAAAATCAGGTATGTTAAGTGCAAGAGTAGCCCAAAAACTTATATTTGCAGTGAGTGAAGGAAAAAAGAGTGACCAAAATTCAGAAGAGGAAAGCTTGGAAGATATTGTAAGCATGTTACCAAATCCACCAGCTTTGACATAAGCCCAAAAGAGGAAACAAGAAGTGAGTATGATAAGTATTGGAGCAGAGTATTTTTCAAGTTTTCTAATTCCTTCTATTCCTTTCCATACAATGGTCAATTGAGCCAACCAAAAGGCAACAAAACATGCAAATTCTAAAGGAGAAGTGCCAAGCCAAGTTAAAGATTGTGAAAATGAAGATTCTTTTATGGATTTTGGCAAAAGAAGAAAAATTGCCTCACCACCGATCCAAGTTTCAATTCCATACCAGCCACAGCCAACCAATGCTCTAAGCAGAGTAGGAATATGAGCACCTCGAATCCCAAATGAGGATCTTGCTAAAACTGGAAAAGGGATGCCATATTTTGTTCCAGGATGACCTGTGAGCACCAATGGTGCTAATAAAATTATATTTGCTGCAACAACAGTAGCAATTCCTTGCCACCAAGCCATTCCAAGGTCAACCAAGCTGCCTGCCAAATAGTAAGATGGCACCCCAACAACAAGACCAATCCAAAGACTAGCCATTTCCCACCAAGAAAATGTTCTTTCGTTGATTGTTGTTGGCTTGAGATCTTCATTTGTAAGCGTAGGATCGGGTTCAAAGTCATTGAATTCTGTGGATGCCATGCTGCAAAACTTTTGGGATACAGTTTTATTTGTAGCTATATTAGCTGAAAATAAAGAAGAATTGGCTGGTTTCCAGTGTATTGGTTTTTGGAAGATTATTGCAGCAGGGAGAGAAAGGTGAGGATGGTGATGGAGGGTGATTCTGAAACTTTTGGAGACCATGATTCTGAAAACAAGATTCAGCTGGGCCTGGGATTGAGGTTAAGAATCTATGGTGTCTGTTTGTTTGAGATAAGGTGAATGACAGGAGATGTCGCATTCAGTTTATTTAAGAAAATAATAAGATAATAATTCAAATAATCAAAGTATAATAAGATTCTTTCAAGTTGTATGAGGTTGGAGTATATAAACTAGAGTTTTTATTGGATCATGACTTAAATAAATAAGATTATTTTCTATGTGAAATTAGATTCGGTATTTAAGCCGAACTTGTCAGAATTCAAAACATACATCCAATGCAGCTTAGATTTAAAATTTTTTCTTAGTTCATTTCCAAAAATCCTTTTATCATAAATGATTTATAGAATGATTAATTAAATACTAACAAAAAAAAAGAGTTAAGATTGTGTACCTTACATCATCTTTCTTCAATATTCTCTAACGATTCTTGAATCTTCTTGAACTAAGTGTGGCAATGAGTCGGGCCGAGCCTGAGTTTTGAGAAGTCCGGCCAATAAAAAAAATCTGAGTTCGGGAAAAGTTTGGCCTTGCATATTGTCGGGCTGGGTGGGTTTTTTGGCCTTTTTTTAATTTATTTTTCAAAATTGGCAATAATCAAAATCTTATTTTAAAATATATCAACAAAAATATAGTATCAATTCTTTAAAGACATATACATCAACCTAAATGTAACACCCCGCCAGAGGCAGGATGCTACCGGCAGGAAACAAGATTGACCAATCTCCATAAGCTTCTTAATTTACCGAAAATTCGGCATGATATATCCTAAAACTGGACAATCTGGATCACAGTCCATCATCAAAGGGAATCTAAAAAGACATCAAACAAATAAAAGGGCCTCAAGTCCACACAAATCTCATCAAAATCATATCCTAAGGGCTTCGCCCACATCATCTATCAACACTCAAGGGGTATGTGCTCACAACATCATCAACAATCAAAACATTTACTTAATATCTACAAATAGCATGCTCAGCACGACAAATAAAATATTAATCCCAAATCCTACACTTCTAAAGCTTATCCCATGACACTTGCAAGGGTGACTGCCGCTTGGGTGATCCACGTCTCGAGCATGACTTCCAAAACTGTAGTGATTGACCAATCTAGAAGCCAACCTGCAAAACTAGCAACTGATTTTGGGTGAGTTATAAAAACTCAGTAAGTGACCATGCACAACCGAAACATAAAAGTCAAATATGTTATTGTGGAGGCTGATTTCGATAGTGGTTCACAATCGAGATTATCAAAAGTAAGGCACGAACGAACCTGCAAAACAAGTAGAGTGAATGAGGAGCTTACGGCCCACCGGTGTGGTGGAAGCCGTAAGCACTCCGACGCTCAAGTCAGTGTCAAGGAAGAAATATAGTTCTAGATGAGAGAGTCAAGGTTTCAGGAATACCTTAACTTCAGTTTGAATGCCGTGAGGGCGGGGTATGCTAACAATTTCTGTGTGATGGGTCGTGTCATGAAGATCTCCGGCCCTCTCTATTATTTCGTTTCTTTCCTTTATAGGCTCTCTATTCTGCCCACTGGAGTTGCCATCAATGTGAGTTATTCCTGATTTTCCATGCTTGATAACTGACGATCGTGTCTTAAAACTCGAATCTATCGACTTCATAGCGATCTTTATTGAGTTTTGATTTCCTCTTGATTCCAGTAACTGGTGTCCGTTGGCTCCCTTTGTGTTAACGGGCTTGGGCCCTTGAGGCGGTCCGGGTCGATCCCTTACGTGACATTCCGTTCGTGGGCCCAGTCTGCTTGATGGGCCTCAGGTTTGTGGTTGGTTTTGCGGTGTAATGTCGTTTTTACCCTTGGGGCCAATTTTGGCCCAAACAGTTTTTCCCCTACTCTCTAAGTCTGGGAGTCCTAGGATTATAGAGTACCTTCGAGTACGTCGA
>SKCR01019464.1:0-67437 GCA_019454045.1 Zanthoxylum bungeanum | reverse complement strand
TCTAGAAAGTCTAGTCAGATAATCATATCAAAATATGTGTGCAGTAAATAAAAGTTTAATTCTATCTACTATAGAATAAGGAACAAACAAGCAAAAGCGGTAATTTCCATAATAACATACACTGCCTAAGTTATGGAATATTTTAAACTTAGCAATGCCTCCCACTATTTTTACGTAATGCCGTAATCCCCAACGGAAAGACGAGAATTCAATAATTAAATCAAATTCCATAATGGGAAGAGGACCCCATGAATATATTTCGACTCACAGCAGAGGCACGGTCTCGCCTACATATATTCACAGGTAGACAACTAATTGTCAATCACTCACTAGTGACTCCGAGGTTCTGGTCCTGGTCGTTTCTCGTTGTCGCTGCGAAGGCAGGCCCACAAGGAGACGTACCAAAGTTAAACTTGTCAATGATAAACTCAAGTTACTTGCGTAACCCTGACATCTAGGGCACGTTCAGGATTCCGCTTTCGCTTGAATTTATCTAGTATCTAATATACATTCGGCATAAATAATTTCTATCAACTACACCCTCACAGCAGAGGCACGAGGCACGGTCTCGGATGTAGTCAACGAAAAGATATTTATAAACCGTATTGACAAGACGGACCAAGAAACATGTATTCCAAATACTAGTTACTTTAAAACCTTATTAAGTGGGGATATTACATTAAGTGTCATACACCCTAAATCTAATCAAATTAGATATTACACATGCATGTAAAAGTCAAGAGAAAACATGATTAAACATTGAATAAAACAAGCTAATCATTTATGGAGGCCTAGAATCAGACTCGCTCTGATACCATTTTGTAGGGGTTTTTAGGGGCAGAATCCGGTAACGCAGCGGAAGCGGCGGAAGATCGTATCTTCCGATTTCAAAAATTTTTCTCAGATTAATTAAATAAACATATTTATTTAAAAATTCCCAAATCAAATTATGAAATAAAATTCAAATGAATCATATTCAAGTGAATTTACCGAATGCCCTTACATTGGTATTTTGTCCATTTTAGTCCGAAATTGATCTAATCAATTTTGAATGATTCTAAATCATTTCTAAGATGAACTTAGCATGTTCAAAACATCAAAACACCAAAAGCACCAAAAATCCCCAAAATCTAATCCTTGGCCGAGAGCACCTCCAAGGTGTGCCATTTGTGCACTTTGTCATTTCATGCATCACAAAACACATCAAGATGTAATCCAATGAACATGAAACTTTATATGCATCATATACACATCCAAATACACAACATATATGAAAATCCCCAAATTTGGAATTGGTCATGAACCCTAATTTTTCAATTTCTTCAAATTGGACAAATTAGACCAAATGGTTAAATCCAACACTTCAATCATCTTTCTTCCATCCAATCAAAGTCTCAACACAATGAAACAACTCAAGATCAAATCTAGGTCATCTAAGAGTGGGTCAACAACTCTAGATTAGCAACAAGGTTTCCAAAACCTTAAAAGAAAGCTTATAACTACAATAGTCACAATCTTCCTTCATCACACATGCTCAACACTTCAACCAAACTTCCATCATCAAAAACACAAAGAATAAAGAAAAGAAAACTTAAGAACATCATATGTTATAGCCTAGATCATAAGGAACAATTTCTTATCTAATAGTAAGTTGGAAAAACTTACTAAATCCAAGCTTTTCTTTAGTTTTTCATTTTCTTCTTCACTAGCTTCCTTGTTTTTTCTTTAATGGAGTTTATGTCAAAATGAATTAGGTTATCAAATGAAAGTGAAATGAAAACAATTATACTTAGGACAAAAAATGCCCTTGGCCGAAATTGTGTATACATATATACCAAATTTCATTTCAATTTCATTTAACTTTACATTTAGTCAACTTGCATAAATATCTTAATAACACTTATTAGATATTTAATTAGTCATCATAATATAAAATGCAATTAGATATAAATAACCAAAATTTATAATTAAATATACATAACATAAAACAATAATAAAAAAAAAATTAAAAAAATATTTTAAACAAAATTTAAAAAAAAAATTAATTTAATAAATCAATAAAATATATTATAAATGTTAATCAGTCAAACATATAATACATTTTTAATCATTAATTTGTATATATTTAATTTATATTATATTTAATTTAATTATATTAATCATATTAACTAATTAAATAATACAAATATATCAAATATATGATTATATTATCTTTATAATATCATCTACATATATTGATTATGATGATATATGTCAAATACCTTTATTGAATATTTATTAATGTGTATTTATAATATCATATATAAATACAAATACACATTAATTAGGAAATGACGGTTCGGCCCGTTCGCATGTATTTTTCGTTTAACGATTAAACGATTTATAAATAATCATCATTATTCATAAATGTTGCTCTAGTGCTCTATGAGTATGTTTCATTATTGAGACTCTCTAGATTCAGGTATATCCGTCACGAAATCCAATTTCATGTCCATAATCTATCCACCCGTAGATTATGACGATCACGGATAAACTAGCTGAATCATACAGGTCGAGGTCATTGCATACGTATAATCTCTCCGTCACAGGTATCCAGATAATCCCAGAGATATAGATGTAAACGTCAATCTCTATAGGTATTATCTCGTCGACATATCTATTAGCAATCTCTAAATAACACTCGGAACTTACTTCCGATGTATACTGTGCCACAGATTTAACAGACTGCTAAATATATATGGACTACCTATGCTCTGTACACAGAACTGACGGATCCTATCTTGACACACACAGGATATCCTGAGGATCGATCCACACCCAACGAACAGGCGGAGGTCTGATCTAAATAGATCGGTGACGTGACTGCCATCTAAGTGTGGAGGATGTCTCATACATCCACAGTGGTGTCTCAAGTCGAAGGACCACTATGCTACTCAACCCGAGAAGATTTTTATTGACGTTGGCGTACCATCCATTAAGAATCTTCGGTGAGCCGTTCAGTGTTTATCCACTATAAACACCTACACGTCTATACGAGTCTCCCTAGATTCATGGTTCATTGGGACAAACCATCGGACCAAGTCTCGATATATGACATGTACTGGTCTCAACGGATTTGACTAACCGACCCGTGTTAGCAAATCTTGACCAGGAACTTTGTTGATAATATACAAATAACAGTGACACTTCCCAATGTCAATTACAAACTAACTTTGTAACTGTGTACTGCATTATATATTATCGGGCCTTTGTCTAATATATACATATCACTAAACCATATTTAGTTTCAATCTAATCGTAATCAGATCGAATATGTATATAAGAACAAGAGGTGCAACCATAAATAAGTAATATTATGGAATAGAGGGATGTTCGCATTCATGAATCAGACATAAATACGGCCCAGATTGGCGCTCTGAGCACCAACCCCAACAGAGCACTTAAGATTGGTAACCCGACCACTTAAAGATCGGATGACCGGGCATTATCAGATCGACAGCAGCATTCTCAGTTCAAAAGACCATCGTGACCGACCTCATGAAGACCGAGAATATGGCGGGATATGCTCCAGAAGATAAGTTATCCTACTTTCATGGGGGAAAACTGATGAGTCAGTGTCCAAATAGGATAAAAGAAATGAAGGTAGTTTTATTTAGGAATCCTTATGGGAAAATGGAATAGTTTTGACTAGAAATCCTTATGGGAAAAGGAAATTGTTTCAACTAGGAAATTCTTTTACAAATAGGAATATGATTTCTACCATTATAAATAGGAGGAGTAGAGTGTAGAGTGAGTGTAGAAGGGAGGACAAAGAGAAAATGAGAACAACAACAAGGAAGAATGAGGAGAAACAAGTTGAGAGCATTAAGAATGAGGATCAGAATCGCCAAGCTCTGACTTGTAAAACACAAAGAACGGTCTGAGAAGCGCATTTGAATAATAAAAGTATCATCTTGTTTGTGCCCGTGGACGTAGGTCGGATCAAAATCCACCGAACCACGTTAAATCTTCTTGTTTGATTGGCGCATTATCTACCTTCTGCTGCTAAGTTGCATTTGGTTTCCCCCATAACCAAACAAATTCACTATTGAATGAGGATTACCTCGGGAGTGATATTCCCATATTACCCTGAGAGCAAAATCAGCCGTCAACAGTTGGCGCCGTCTGTGGGGACTCAACAAAAAGCGGCTCGCGTAGTAAGACGATGGCAGAAGGTGAAAATCACCAATCGTCGGGAATCCGGCTACAGATTGGATGAAGAAGATAGAAGAAAGCATAAGGAAGGACAGAGAGGATAGTCAGACCCTCCTAAAAACCATGATGCACCGACTGGAGAAAATGGAAGGGAGGAACCGCGAGAAGCCTGATGAACCAGATCAAATCAAAGAAGATGAGAGATAACAGATGGAAAAAGGGTCGCTGATGTGAGTGATGACGATGAATCGATGAGGAAGGGTCCCTACGGGATGAGGTCCGTAGTGGTAGAAAAAGATTTACAAACGGAGGATACGTGGGAAGAAGAAGAGGGGAGACAATCACCATATTCTTCCTATGATAGCCCCTGCGACCCAAGAAGGGGAAATATGAAGCATGGTGAAACTGGACGGAAGTCTCAAGTCATTAGGAATGCCACACCCGTGGTGACAGACGCGAAGGAGGCCGCGAGAGGGCGGTATAGTGACACAGATGGCAATATAAAGTCTTGGTTTGTTAAAAAGAAATGGCCAAGTGGGGAGTAAACCCCAAAATTGATACAGCAGATGCTCGGGACGGTGAGGTTGAATCTCCCTTCACAGAAGAAATAAGGTCGGCAAAATTCCCAAGACATTTCAACATGCCATCCATGACGCCCTACAAAGGCCATTCAGATCCAAAGTCCCATGTTGAAAGTTTCGTCCTATTAATGGAGGTCCAAGGGGTAGTAGGGGATGCCATTTGCAAAGTATTCCCCCTAACCTTGGGCGGGTCTGCCATTATGTGGCTCAGAGTCTTGCCCCGGGAAGCATCAGTAGCTCGCTCAACTCAGAAGGTCATTTGTTCGACACTTCAAAGGGGCCTGCGTCCCCAAGAAAATGGTGGGGAGAATTGAGACTGATGAAGCAGGGGGATGATGAGCCCCCCTGAGAATTTATTGAAAGATACCACAATTTGGTGCTCGAGGTCGGAGCGTACGAGTCATCGGAAGCGCTAGAAAGTCTCAAGGGAGGTTTGAAGGTCGGGAAGTTGTGGACTCACCTGAGAATTCAAGACGTATCGGATTATGCCACTGCCCTGGAGTTGGCCAGGAAGTTTATCTAATAGAGGAGGAGAAAAAGGATTGCCCGAGGAGTAGACACCCGAAAGGCTAAGATACTCAGGTCAGACAATCAGTGGATTCGATTAGAAATTTGAGGAGACCAATCCCGGAGCAGAAGAAGAAGAAACTCAGACCGACACCTCCGAGTAGTCATGTTCAAAAGATAAAGTCTTATGTCAAAGTCAACCGTGTCGCGGGGAGAACAGTATACACTCCCTGAACAAACCTATGGCCCAGATAGTTCGGGAAATCCAGGATAAAGGTCTGTTGGCCGAGCCTAATTTGAAAAGGTTCCCGATTGAGGAGGAGGGAAATAGTAGGGCATACTGTATCTACCATAACGTAAGGGGACATGCCACGAATGGTGCAAAGACCTGCGGGAGTAGGTGGAAGACTTGGTGAAAGAAAGAAGGCTATCTCAGTGTGTACATAGACCATTCGATTTTTTGAGGTCGACCAAGTTGATAGCGGAAGTCATCCGGTCGGATGCGTGGAATGCTGAGATGCAGAGAGGATGTATTAAGAAGAGCCTTGCTTGTAGTGACTCTTTGTAGAGTTGCAAGAAAGGCAACGGATCCAAAAAGGTGAGTAAGACCTTTTCTGTCTTAGGTTGACATTTGATTATGCTTTTTTGTTATGGCTCACACAATGGTTTTGATATTTGTTTTACGGCTCGGGTCTGCTCTTGTACCGCCGAGTCCGTTTTGTCTATATATGTTTTACGGCTCGGGTTCTGCTCTTGTACCACCGAAACAGATGTTTCTTTCCGGCTCGGGTCTGCTCTTGTACCGCCGAGACCGATGTCTTTTTCTGGCTCGGGTCTGCTCTTGTACCGCCGAGACGATGTCTCTTTTCGGCTCGGTCGTCTGCTCTTGTACCGCCGAGACCGATGTCTCTTTCCGGCTCGGGTCTGCTCTTGTACCGCCGAGACGATGTTTCTTTCCGGCTCGGGTCTGCTCTTGTACCGCCGAGACCGATGTGTCTTTCCGGCTCGGGTCTGCTCTTGTACCGCCGAGACCGATGTCTCTTTCCGGCTCGGGTCTGCTCTTGTACCGCCGAGACCGATGTTTCTTTCCAGCTCGGGTATGCTCTTGTACCGTCGAGATGATGTCTCTTTTCGGCTCGGGTCTGCTCTTGTACCACCGAGACCGATGTTTATTCGGCTCGGGGCTGGACTTCGTTCCGCCGAGGCCACTTGTTTATTCGGCTCAGGGCTGGACTTCGTTCGGCCGAGGCCACTTGTTTATTCGGCTCGGGGCTGGATTTCGTTCCGCCGAGGCCGCTTGGTTATTCGACTCGGGGCTGGATTTTGTTCCGCCGAGGGCTTATGGTTTATTCAGCTCGGGGTCGGGTTACGTCCCACCCACCGAGTCGGCTTCTTTGGACTGGGGATGTCACATTCCCCCAGAGCCAAGTCTTTCTTTCAGCTCGGGGTCGGGTTACGTCCCACCGAGTCGGCTTTTTGGACTGGGGATGTAACATTCCCCCAGAGCCAGTCTTTCTTTTAGCTCGGGGTCGGGGGTTACGTCCCACCGAGTCGGCTTCTTTGGACTGAGGATGTAACATTCCCCCAGAGCCAAGTCTTTCTTCAGCTCGGGGTCGGGTTACGTCCCACCGATTCGGATTCTTTGGACTGGGGATGTAACATTCCCCCAGAGCCAAGTCTTTCTTTTAGCTCGGGGTCGGGTTACGTCCCACCGATTCGGCTTCTTTGGACAGGGGATGTAACATTCCCCTAGAGCCAAGTCTTTCTTTTAGCTCGGGGTCGGGTTACGTCCCACCGAGTCGGCTTCTTTGGACTGGGGATATAACATTCCCCCAGAGCCAAGTCTTCTTTTAGCTCGGGGTCGGGTTACGTCCCACTGAGTCGGTTTCTTTGGACTGGGGATGTAATATTCCCCCAGAGCCAAGTCTCTCTCAGTTCGGGGTCGGGATACGTCCCACCGAGAGACTTATCATCGACATGGGATCGGAGCATCTCCCCCATGGTCGGCCCTCTATTGGTCTGAGGAGGTGACATTCCCCCAGAGCCAAATGTTATTCTCAGTTCGGGATCGGGTTACATCCCACCGAGAGTTGATCGTCATCAGCATAAGGGCAAAGCATTTTTTCCACAGGTAGATATCGGGATCCTCATTAACTGAGCTCATGAAGATGGCAGGAATGACCAGATTTGCAGCCAATACATTTTTCTCTGCAGTTCCTGAAGTGACCACCGACAGATTCATTGACACACCATCTTTTTTATAGTTCCCGGCATCAACTCACAAACTCGTTGTTACCGAGAACTAGGGGATAGATGTTGATGGTGTTTTTTAGGCACTATGATATTGAAGCAGCACGTCATGGGTAAAAGGGTAAATTCCCTCATTGGTAAAAATCATAAAAAAGACCATCATGACCGACCACATAAGTGAGGGTCGAGCACTTAAGATCGGTAACCCGACCACTTAAAGATTGGATGACCGGGCATTATCAGATCGACATCAGCATTCTCAGTTCAAAAGACCATCGTGACCGACCTCATGAAGACCGGGAATATGGCGGGATATGCTCCAGAAGATAAGTTATCCTACTTTCATGGGGAAAACTGATGAGTCAGTGTCCAAATAGGATAAAAGAAATTAAGGTAGTTTTAATTAGGAATCCTTATGGGAAAATGGAATAGTTTTAACTAGAATCCTTATGGGAAAGGAAATTCTTTCAACTAGGAAATTCTTGTACAAATAGGAATATGATTTCTTCACCATTATAAATAGGAGGGTAGAGTGAGTGTAGAAGGGAGGACAAGAGAAAGAGAGAACAACAACAAGGAAGAATGAGGAGAAACAAGTTAAGAGCATTAAGAATGAGGATCAGAATCACCAAGCTCTTACTTGTAAAATACAAAGAACGGTCTGAGAAGCGCATTTGAATAATAAAAGTATCATCTTTTTTGTGCCCGTGGACGTAGGTCGGATCCAAATCCACCGAACCACGTTAAATCTCCTTGTTTGATTGGCGCATTATCTACCTTCTGCTAAGTTTGCCTTTGGTTTCCCCCATAACCAAACAAATTCACTATTGAAGGATGATTACCTCGGGAGTGATATTCCCATATTACCCTAAGACCAAAATCAGCCGTCAACAAAGAATATTCTATTACATAAAATTTATTTTTATATGATATTTTAAAAACCCGTAAAAAATCTGCTTTGTACCAATACAGATTTGATAATTTATTTTTATAGGCGAGTGCGAATTTGATAATGAAAATTAAAATCCACAGTATGTATGGTGCGAATATGAAAATTTGTTTACATATACGGATGTGGATTTGATAATGATAAACCCGCATCAAATTTTACCCACTCCCATCCCTAATTCGCATCCAGTAATCTTTAATGCATGCTTCCTGCATTTTTCCAGCTTATCTGACAATAGCCTTTGGGATTTGGAATTCCATCTCCACTAAACCAAACTTTAATAGCATTTGACAACCTAACCTATCCTTAATCATTTAGCTAAATAACCTTTTTTTTTAATTTAATTATTTGATTTAAATAAATGATTTTTTTTTAATTTTTAAATGACAATAATATCCCAAATTTTTTAAATAATTAACTTTTTTATTTTATTATTTTATTTTATTTTTTGATTTAATTCTTTTATTTCCTTATTTTACTTTTTATTTATTTTATTTTTTGATATAATCTTTTAGTTTTTTATCTCATTTATTTTTTTTCTCTTTTACTTATTTAATAGGCTTTATATACTTATTCTCTTTATTTGTTTAATAAATCTTTTATTTTTTTTGTTTTTTTTTCTTTATTTATTTATTTTCTTTTAATTCTTTATTAATTTTATTTAACACTACTGATGTATAATAGAAAATATTATAATTGTTGTAAATGTGGGCGATCCATTTACTTTCATTGTCTTTATACTCTACATTTAACTCTTTATATGTGTAACTTATCCCATATTATTTAGGGATAACAATATCATTCTAATCTCTCCCTATAAATAGAGAGCAATCCTTGTAAACTTATTCACTTAAGAATAAAGCTTCTAGCTTTTATTTTCTCTCTTCTTTTATATTTGTTATTAGCACGATTTGCTTCTGTTTAAGATTTTTTAACACAAATAAGCAAAAAGGGAATGCATTGCAAAGTCAAATTATTGGCCCGAAGCCAAATCATCAACCTAAATGGCTTTGATGTTGAATCATCATGAGCATATGTAGACATTGTATTTTTACGCATAGTCCGATGACGAGTCTATTAAGGGGCCACCACACGAAAATTTAGAAAGTTGCAGAGTTAAATACCGGAAGGGAATAGAACTCCGGAGAATTCCGAAAATTACCTAGTCCCTATAGGACCTCATTTATGTCCGGCCAATATTTTTCTCAGTCCATGATATTCGGCCGGACATATATTAAAAATCTAAATTCGGCCAGACATATAATAAGCTGTCAGTGAGTGTGCGGATTGCCAATTATTGGAATCAGGGGATCTGATTAATGTATGACCGGACATATATTTAAAATAAATATCTGGTCAGACATATATTACGCTGTCAACGAGTGTGCATATTTTTAATTACAGAAATCACGACATCTGATTAATATCCAACCGGACATATATCCCAAAAATAAATATCTGACCGAACATATGTCTCAAAATAAATATCTTGCCGGACATTAATTGAGTTGTATCTGACAATACAGATTGGCAATCACTGAAATCAGAGAGGGGATTTGATCTCCCCTTCCATTCTCAATCCCAGTTTGGACAATATAAATAAGTGTCCAAACTCTTCACAAATAGTCTTAATTTTGGAGCTTGATCTTGTCCTTGAAAAATTCTTAACTTGATGTAGTCCTGAAATCTGAAAAACATGAGAGAGAGTCCGAGAGAAAAACAATGAGGAAATACTAAGAGCTCCCTGGAATTTCTCTCTTACGATAAGTAATACGGCAATCGTCCAAGCTTTCAGAGGTGTTTTCTGAGACAACTACACTTAAGGTACGATCTGAGGGCACCTTAACCTTTATATCTTACATTGTATATTCCTATTCTGGCGTAATATATTCGGATGGACTTGATATATATCCGTCCAGACATGCAATTTTCATAAAAATATCCTGCCGAATGAAAAAAATATCTGATCATATTATTATTTTATTGCGTTGTTAGTGCCTCACTATTTTATTATTATTTTTATCTATTTTTACATTCACTTTTACCTTTGTAATATTATTGTATTATGTTATTACTGTTTTGTTTGCTATTGTCTATATTCTAGCTTATGTAAAATCTCTGGCCGGACTCCAGATATGTCAGGCTGGATATAAATAGTGTGATATAATGTTCGGCTAGGCTTCCGCGAAGTCAGGTTGGCGAGACATGTACCCTAATTGATTTAATTATGGTTTTATTACTATTGTTCTGTTTTTTAGCCGTTTTACTACTCTTATGCTTTATTATTACTGCATTATTACTGTTATATATGCACGTTTATGCGTTTCTTTGTGTTTCTAGTTTATGAGGAATATCGGACCAGACATGAAATATGTCCAGCTGGACATCAATTATACGAAAAATATTCGAGATATGCACATTGTTCTATCTAATTAGTGTTTTGTTATTGCTTTAATAATTTCTAAATAGTTATGTTTATCAATTTTTCTTTTTTATTGCCTTTATTATTAATTGATTGCACCATTGTATGCTTTTACATTGTTATTACATGATGTTGCATTATAAGACATGTCTATACCTTTTTTAACATGAATGTTATACTAACATCAGTAAGGGACCATTTCGAACCCAAATAGGTTTAAGATCGGTCTTTGCGAGGGGTATAATGCGGCCTTAAATCATTGTCAGTGTTTCATATTGGGTGGCGACTCCATCATTCTTTTGTTAGTCTTTGTTGGCTATTTATACTCTTTACGGGCTTTGAGTCAAATATTATCGTGGTTGCCGACATCATAAGCATAGCGGTAAACCCCGCTTTGCTACTACAGATGGTGAGGATAAAATAACAGACAACTCTGGGAATGAGGTGTAGACTTCAGGAATTAGGTCGAAGCATCATATATAACTTCAGAAATTGAGTATAGCCTCGGGAATGAGGACAAGAGATCGAAACATTATACAGCCGAGATTGATATATCTCCCAACCGATCGAAGCATTGGGGTACCTGAGAGTCTATCAACTCTCACAAAGTTACATATCAGGATCAAGATATCTCATAAGCGAGATCGAATCATCGTGGGACCTAAGGGTCCATCAACTCTCACAAAGTTACATACCGAGATCGAAATATCTCATAATCGATTGAAGCATCGGGGAACCTGATGGTATATTGATGAGTGGTATTTATATCACTATTTCCCACTCATTTAACCTAATATTTTGTATAGTTTCTTGAGTTTTGTGAACGTTTTGATGTGTTTTGTATTATTTTGTAGATAAATAAAGTTTCAGGACATTCTGGAGGTGATTTGGGCCAAAACAGTGAAAATTGGACAAAAAGGACATTTCAGTAAATTGTCAGCGTCGCGACGCCAAGAACTCCGCGTCGCGACGCCTAAAATGCACCGAACAGTGCTAACGTGCGCCGGGTCCACAAATAGAATCTGAGAAAGTTTGACTTTGCTAAAATACGCCGTGCCACGTGTCACTATCACAGCTGATATGCTAACATGCGCCGTGCCACGTGTCAGCATCCTACGGTGCCGACAGTCATCATCGCCACGTGTGCCACGTGTCACTCCATGTCATCAGCCACGTCAGCAAGTCAACAAGTCAACACCGCCATGTCACCGCCACGTCATCATCAGCCAATCAGGAAGTGCCACGTGTCGTAATTCTACGGTGCCGACAATCTCTTTCCCACGTCATCGTCACCTCACCGCCACGTCAGTGCCACGTCAGCATCAATAATTGAGTATCTAATCATTATCTGACACGTAGCAGATAAGAATTTCAGCGACCAATCAGAAGCCGCCACGTGTCACAATAATTGAAGCCCAACCACTCTGCCACGTGTCACCTTATCAGCTTATCCAGAATCTTCAAACCGGCGAACCAGAGCGTGCCACGTCGACAAATCTGGCGTAGCGACGCTGAGGGCCCTGGCGTCGCGACGCTGGAAGCCTACTGAGGCCTATAAATTGAGCTCGAGATTTCAGAATTCAAGGCACCACTCTCTCTTTTATATTCTTTCTAAAGAGAAAGTTTCTCTCTCTAGATTCTTTTAGTTTTTAGTTTTTTAGTTTTAAATTTTTAGTTTTGTAATATTTTAATTACGTTTTGTAATAATAGTAATTTAATTTTACTTTAAAAGTTTTTACTATTTACCATGAGGAGGTAACTTCCCCAGCTAGGGTGAAAGGTAATTCTTTTACTGTTACTATTTAGATTAATCTCCCTTAAAAATAATATATTCACTATTTAAAATATGACTTAAAAAGGATACCGCCAGATTGGTCGGTTGGTAATTCATTTTAATATGGTTTAAACCCTGACTAATAAAGGATACCGTCAGATTGGTCGGTTGGTAATTTAATTTTGGTTCCGCCTTTATGGCTGGTTGGACTTAATTTGACTTAATCAGGATACCGCCTATATGGTCGGTTGGTAATATTATCATAAGTTTATATATATTATTTTATGGGAGATATCTAAATTAGTAGTAGTAAAAGTAATTCTTTTTACCTTAGCATTTTATTTTATTTTACTTTTCAGTTTTACTTTATGTCTTTTACTTTTAAGTTGTTACTAGCCCTAGTTATGTGTTAGTTATCTGGGGTTGTGATGAATTCTAATATCACTGGTTTATAAAGGGGTTATTTTATAGTTTGGGTAATTTAAAGGTTTACTTATTAAGTCTTAAGCTTAATGCTTCTTGTTATTTGATCACCAATAAGATTGATGTGGTAAATCTAAAATGAACTAGACATAGGGATTTTAGGTTTCAGCCTTAGACTTAATATCTCACGATCTTCCTTGAGGATAGATAACCCTTTAATAGATTTCCTTACAGGATAGGAATATACCTGTCGGGCGGGGGTAGCCATAATTGGAACTTAAACTTAATGAATCCAAATAATTTGGTTGACATAGACATATGGTTCAATTAGGTTAAACTGGGTATTTGCGTCTGACCATCGACAAAGGCTTTTGCATAATTTAGTGTTCCAGGTTAGTAAACTGATTTATTACACAAACATAAAATAATCACTTCATCTTTTAAAAGATATTAGAAGGATTCACAACCCTAGATCTTTGTGTCTTTTGTTATTTTCCTCAGTATTTTCTTTTGTCTTTTATTTATTTATTTATTTTGTAAAACCACTTTCAACCAATCAAAAAATCATTCTCTTCACCCTCAATTAGATATCTGTAAATAAATAGATTCAATAATTAATAACAACAGTAGGAATTAAGTCATCGTGGGATCGATATTTTTATACTACTTGAACGATACGTGCGCTTGCGTTATACGTGTGTGTTTACGCCGGTCATATATCAACTCTCACAAAGTCACATACCGATATCGAAACATCTCACCATCGATCAAAGGGCCGATGGCCCATCTATCAACAAACAAACTGCTATGAGGTCTGGTAAGTCTGGCGATGCCCGACAAACTAGGTAAGTAAAATTACATGCATGACTTTGATACACTTGATATTGTCACACACCACATAAGCCTACCTAAGTAGGGGCGACTGTAGATATTATATTTCTACACATAGTCCGATGATGAGTCTCTTATGGGAGCACTACATGAAGGTTTGGAATATTGTAAGGTTAAATGCCAGAAGGGAATGAAACTCCGGAGAATTCTGAAAATAGCCGAGTGCCGACCGGACACCACTTATGTCCGGCCAACCTTTTTCTTAGTTCATGATATCCAACCAGACATATATTAAAAAACCTAAATTCGGTCGGACATATGACAAGCTGTCAGTGAGTGTGCAGATTACAAACTAAATATTTAAATAAATATACGGCCGAACATATATCGAGCTGTCAGCGAGTGTGTAGATTTTCTATTGTAAAAATCATGTCACCTGATTTATATTCGGCCGAACATATATCTCAAATATATATCTGATCGGACATTGATCGAGCTGTAACTGATAATACAAATTGCCAATAACTGGAATTAGGGAGGGGGTGTTATTTCCCCTTCCATTTTCAGTCCATGTATGAGCCACTATTAATAAGTGCCAAAACTCTTCACAAATGGTCATAATTTTAGAGCTTGATCTTGTCCTTGAAAAATTCTTAGTTTGATATAGTCCTGAAATTTGAAAATCCTTAAAGAAAGTCTGAGAGAAAAACAGTGAGGAAATACTAAGAGCACCCTAGAATTTTCCCCATGCCGGCAAGTAATCTGCGATCGTCCAAGCTTTCAGAGGTCTTTTCAGAGACAACTACATTTAAGGTACGACTTGATGGCCCTCTAACCTTTATTTCATGCATTTTATATTACGGTTCATATGTAGTATCTCCAGCTGGACTTGATTTATGTCTGGTCTGACATGCAATTGTCATAAAAAATATTTGGCCGAATGACAAAAACATCCGGCCATATTGCTATTTTATTATGTTATTACTGTATCACTGTTTTTTTTTTTTTTTTATCTGTTTTTACATTCATTTTTACCCTTGCTATATTAATGTTATTTTGTGATTACTACTTTATTTGCCACTGTCTCTATTCTGGTTTATGTAGAATATCCGGACGGACTCCAAATATATCAGGAAAGATATTAATACTGTGAAACAATGTCCGGCTAGGCTTACTCAAACCAAGCCGCGCGAGACATGTACATACTTTGTTTAATTATGGTTTTATTACTATTATTATATTTTATTATCGTTTTAACTACTCCTATGTTTTATTAATACTGTATTATTACTATTAGTTATGCACATTTTTTTTATTTCTTTTTCTTTCTGATTTATGAGGAATATTCAGCCAACATGAAATATGTCTGGTCAGACATCAATTATACAAAAAATGTCTAGCCAGGCTTCTCAGAAACTAGGCCGGCGAGATATACACCATTTTATATCTAATTAGTGTTTTACTTTTGCTTTAATAATTTCTAGACAGTTATGTTTATCAATTTTACTTTCTTATAGCCTTTATTATTAATTGGTTGCGCCAATTTATGCTTTTACATTATTATTGCATGGTGTTGCATTATAAGACATGTCTATACCTCTTTTAAACCTAAATATTATACTGGTATCGGTAAGGGATCATCTAGAACCCAAACGGGTTTAAGGTCGGCCCTTGCGAGGGGTGTAGTGCAGCCATAAATCATTCCCAGTGTTTCATACTTGGTGGCGACTCCATCATTCTCTGTTTAGTCCTCGAGGGCTATTCGTACTCTCTACGGCTGCGAGCCTAACAGTTTCGTAATCGCAGGCATCATAAATATAGAGGTAAGCCCCGTTTCGCTCCTACACAGCAGCCCATATCTCATGTCTTGAATCAGATCATGGATAAATGCTTTGATTATTTTGCTTCTTTTATCATTGATCATAGGCTATGATCAAAGCCATGAATTAGATCATGACAATATGATCATCATGATTTACTATAATTGATATAGGCAATGATCAAATCCGTGAATTAGATTATGATTATCATGATGTATGAGAATGATCAATAAAGTCAAATCATGGCCGAATCATCATCTTCATCATCATGCGAATGAAAATATGGCTTGAAGCCATTTTAATATGGCATTAAGGTATTTTACTAGTTATAGAATTTGATTCATGTTGACGATTAGTTTTCACCATGAGGAAGATTCAAATACTGGGGAGAGGACATAATTGGTAGTCTCTTAGCCAAAAATGGATAATAAGAGCCTAAGGGCTCAAAGAGATAGACATAATTTGACAGAAGGATCCGAATTTATTATACAGAGGGGTTCATGCAAAGACTGTGTGTTGATGATGAAGCTGGTCGGTACGCCGACCCGAATTGAAGACGAAGAGGTGGATTTGGGTTTATCTGAGGAATTGCAGAAACCGTCTAGAGGGATCTTGACCGGCGTAAACACACACGTATAACGCAAGCGCACGTATCGTTCAAGTAGTATAAAAATATCGATCCCACGAGGACTTAATTCCTACTATTGTTATTAATTGTTGAATCTATTTATTTACAAATATCTTTTTAAATGGAAAAGAGAGAGATTGTTTGTTTGATTGGTTGAATTTGGCGTTGCTAAATAAATAAATAAATAAAAAGACAAAAGAAAATACTAAGGAAAATAACAAAAGACACAAAAATCTAGGGTTGTGAATCATTCTAATATCATTTAAAAGATGAAGTAGTTAAATCATAGTTAGGTAAATTATTGAATTATTAATCTGGAACACTAAATTTTGTAAAAGCCTCTTCCGAATGATCATTTACAATACCTAGTATAATCCAATTGAACCATATGTCTATGTCAATTAAATTACCTAGATTCATTAAGATTGAGTTCCAATTATGACTACCCCCACCTGACAGGTATATTCCTATCCTGTAAGGAAATCTATTAAAGGGTTATCTATCCTTAGGAAGATCGTGGGTTGTTGAGACTAAGGTCTTAAACTTAAAATCCCTATGTCTAGTTCATTTAAGTTTACCTAATCAATTTTATTAGTGATCAATTAATAAAAAGCATTAAGATTATGACTCAACAAATAACTCTTTTAATTACCCCAACTATAATCTAACCCTTTTTTAATACAGTGATATTAGAAATCATCACACCCTAGAATACTAACTTAGTTACAAAACATAGTTAGGACTAGTAAAACAAAGATAAAAATTACAAAAAGTAAATGCAGAAAAATAAATAAAATGCTAAGGAAAAAAGAATTAACTTCTACTAAATACTAATTAGAAATCTCCCATAAAATATAATATATACTTGTGATAATTTTATCAACCAGCCATAAAGGCGGTAATATTTGTTATTAAACCAGCCATAAAGGCGGAACAAAAATAAACCAGCCAAAAAGGCGGAATAATTATTTAATAACCAACCGACCAATCTGGCGGTATCCTTATTAAGTCCGGTTTAAATAGTTTATATATTATATTTTAGGGAGAATAATCTAAATAGCAATAGTAAAAGAATTACCTTTTTACCTTAGCGGTGAAAAGTTACCTACACATAGTAAATAGTAAAAAAAAAAAAAGTAAGAAGTAAAGTAATTACTATTAAAAAGTAATTAAAAATATTTTAAAAAATATTAAAAAACTTAAACTAAAATATTCTAGAGAGAGAAGCTCTCAATTTAGAACTAACAAAAGAGAGAGAAAGTGAATATGAAAACTGAAATCTTGATCTCTATTTATAGGCTCGGATAAGCCTCCAGCGTCGCGACGCCCAAATTTCACTAGCGTCGCGACGCTGGCTACAGTAGGACACGTGTCACGCGCTGGTTGGTCGGCTCAGAATCTTATCTGATGACGTGGCACTGTTCATGACGTCATTGCTTGCGTCACGTGACGTGTCAACTGTTCATGACGTCATTGCTTGCGTCACTGTGATGATGTGGATAGCGACGTGGCGACACGTGGGGCGGTGGCCGTCAGACGAATGAGAGGTTGCCACGTGTCGCGCTGTGATTGGCTGATGGTGACGTGGCATGTTGACTCGGTTGACTTGCTGACGTGGCTGCTGATTTGGACGATGATGTGGCGACACGTAGGATGACACGTGGGGCGGTGGCCGTCCAAGCAATAGGATTTCGACACGTGGCACGGCGCATTTTAGCATCTCCGTTGTGATGGTGACACGTGGCACGGCGCACGTTAGCAAAGTCAACTTTTCTCAGATTCTGATTTTGTGGACCCGGCGCATGTCAGATTCGGCGCATGCTGGGCATCGCGACGCTGAAGGTCTGGGCGGCGCGACGCTGAAATGACGATTTTGCCCTTTTGTTTCAATTTTGTCCAATTTGCCCCAAAACACCTCCAGAATGTCCTGAAACTTTATTTATCTACAAAATAACACAAACACATCAAAATATTCACAAACTCAAGAAACTATACAAAATATTAGGTTTAAATGAGTGGGAAATAGTGATAGAAATATCACTCATCACACCCCCAAACCTAACATTTTGCTAGTCCTCGAGCAAAATACAGAATAAAATAACAGAATAAAATTTAACTAAGCCACTTTCGTAGGGATCACGATTGCATTTAGCGCATATGCAACAAGCCTTTAAAACCCATAGGTGTCCCTAGTGGACGAGTTGTAGTCTCGTGAGGGTTTACAGCAATGATACCCACAAACATTTTACAAAAGTAAAAAGGTAGTGAAACTAATGCACACAAAAGCAAAAAGACAAGCGAAAAGAGAATAAAGATGTTAGTGACTAATCAGGTGAAATTTCTAATCCAAGTTACTAGATGTTTGTTTTATTCTAAATTACTAAATAAGTAAATTCTCCGATTATTTTTACCATTCTTCATATACACAGCCAACAAAATATTAAACAACTCATTTTTGCCCACAATAGTTATAAGTGCAGTTGATAAGAGAGTAATTTTTGTCCTAAAGTCTATCAGATTTCACACCTTTTTGTAGCAATGGAATAATTTTTCTGATTTTTCTGATTTTTTTCTTTGATTTTTTCTCTATTTTTTATTTATATACAATACCTTCCGTCTATGTAGCGAGCTTTGGGTCGGTGACTCCCAAACCAGTTGGCTTTAGGGCATCAGGTGTTAAGACACCCCTAAGGACTTAATTACTCAGACTTCAGATATAAGTATATATATATTTATTTCTATCATCTTTTTGATCCATGTAACAAGCTTTGGGCCAATGACTCCCAAACCAGTTGGTTTTAGGGCACTAGGTAAAATAACCCTTACAGACTTAATAACTCAGATCTCAGATGTTTTTTTTTTTTATTCCATTACTATTTATAGATGTTTCTTCCAATTAAACTAGAGCACGGAATATTACAAACTTTTCAATTACAGCTCATGTCCGTATGTTACTATGTATGTTGATATATGCTAACTAAGTATATGAAGATTCATTTTAGTCAGTTTTATGGAGAATTTACAGATTTAATAATTCAAAAGTGAATAAACAAAAATTAACTTGTTTTGAATTAGGTTTGAAATACGTCTCAGGAGTGGAAATTCCTTACACAGCTATTTCTTACCAATTTCATCTTTTTAGTCAACATAACAACAAAACATTTCTACTAGTCATATAACTATAATTTACATGTTTTTTAGAAGTTTAATCAAAGGCTCAGTTTATGGTGTGTGTGATTAACTGTCGAATGGACTTCCCGTTGTAGATTCCCCAGAGGGAAGGTGGAGCGAGGCTCACTTAAGTACCCTAGCCCCTTAGGCTCTTATCGCTTGTTGTCAGGAATAAACAACGAGTCCTCCAAACTAGTCTGTCACAACATGCTACAAGTGAATGATTATCTAGGTGCCTCCACAGCTTTTCCTTATAAAAAGTAGTGAGTGAAGGAAGACACCAAACCATCACCTAGCTTTAAATATGCCCTTTGTTTTTATTAATTTTTTAATTTTTTTTGTATTTTTTGAAAAATTTTGGACTAAAAATAAAAACATAATACAAACAAGTACTATTAACTATTCCTCACCCCCAAACCTAAATGAGACATTGTCCCCAATGTCTTAAACAGTAGAAGAAGAGTTTAGAAAATCGTACCTGGTTAGCTGAAATTCTACAGGAAATTAAAGGTTAAGATCCAGATTTATTCGACGCTTCTTACCACGATCATCCTCGGACCATTTTATCTTTGAAATGATAGGATCAACTTGTGGTTCAAAGGCTACGAGTTGGTCTATTAGATCCGGTGCAGTTCTGGCAGTAAAGAGGAGTTCTTTCATAGGCTTTGAGACGAACCCATTTCTCCGAGCATCATCAAGAAACACACAAAGAAAATCGTAAAACCCATCAACGTTGTACAGCCCAATTGGTTTCTGGTGTATGTTCAGGTTCGCCCAAGATAGTACAATAAAAATTTCCCCCAAAGTACCTAAGCCACCTGGCAAAGCAATAAAAGCATCAGAACGGTTAATCATTTCTACCAGTCGTTCAGACATACCTGGCACGATCAGTTCCTCTCCGTTTGTTGATCCAATAAGATTTGCCTCTGCCAAGGGTTTTGGGACGATTCCCAAAACATGACTGCCTCCTTCCTGTACGACCTTTGAAACGATCCCCATAAGTCCAAGATTACCTCCGCCATATATTAAATGCATATTCCTTGCTGCTAAGACTCGACCCAATTCCTGTGCTGCCTCTATGTATTGTGGTTTAGTACCAACAGTACTACCGCAAAACACACAGATGTTTTCAACTCGTCTTCTTGAAGTGGCTTCCATTTTTTATGTATTTCTTTTTCAACTCAGGATGCCTTCAAAAGTGCAATGACGGGCTGAATTTATAGTACCTGAAAAGGGTGAGTAATAATAGCACAAGTATCTTCCAGAGGACGATTGTTAGCTAAACAACAAACGAAATCGTGAAAAGTCAAAAAGTCTGGATCCTGTCTACGAAAATAAAGATAATTACAACAGAAAAGCGAATCAAAGCAATAATTAAGGCAACGGAATTGTGTATGCAATACGCTACTTGTTTAGTATAAATTCATTAGGATGTGTCTCAAGAAATCATTCTTTACTCAGCCATCACAATGAAATAACTCTCTTCTTTACGATTGTCAAACACCATTCATTCTGTCTTAAAATGCTCTGTTCGTGTTTTTCCTGCAAAAATAACACACAATATTAAAAAGTTCACACATAATACACAAAATATGAAAACAGAAATTACAACAAATTGCATGGGTTGCCTCCCTGCTAGCGCTAAATTTTTCGTCTTCAGCCAGACGTGACTGAAATTCATCTGTTAAGGAGGTTTCAGTGTCGTTTTGGATGTCCTATCAAAGACAATTCCGTGAGCGTTGCTTTTGAAGGGTCTCTTCCAACGGTAAAGTGGCAAAAAGAGTTTTGTCTTATTCAGTACTCGTGCCACCTTTTTGATCTTTGTTGCTCCAATGGTTCCTGCAAAGAAAGAAAGAAAATCAGGAGGTCTCGTATGGTGCTTGACTTGGAATGGAAGTTCCATTCTGTCAAGCTTTGTTTGATATCTTTGGTTTGTACTCCCCAAAACAGCGATGTTTTTCCTGAATGCTCTGGATCTTTAATAAGGTCAGACATTTGCTCCTCTATTTGCTCTGCTTCTTGCTCCACCTTTTCTTCACAGATGTATTTGAAAATTTCTGCATTCAACTCTTCATCTGTCATCTGTGAAATACATGTTTCAAAATTTTCAACCTGAGGATGAAAAGAAATGTCAGATTTTAGGTCTTCATCCTCTGATCTGGTTGAAATGATTGGCTCAGGTAGATCTTCTTCAAACATTTGTGCAATGGAATCTCCAAGATCTTCATTTTGAGGATACAGAATTCCATCCTCAATTTTTGATGCAGTTGGTACAAACAGCTCAGTTTCATCCTCGTCAGAATCTGAAAAATAGAAATCAAATCGAGACTTTGCCGGTTCGGGTTCCTGAACTGATACCTCTGGTGTTGATTACTGCTCAGCCTCCTCCTTTGTTAAGGGTCATCGTGAATTTCTGGGTTCTCGAAGGCTTCATCAGTGTCATCTGAAACTGGTTCTTGAGGTATGATGTTCTGGTTTTCTATTAATTGTCTGATCTGATCTGTCATTCTCTGTATGGATCCTGCGTTACTCTGAATTTGTGCATCAAATCGAGCTTCTTGTTCTTTGAACATGTGAATCAATTGATCTTCCTCGGATGGTTCTGGTTCTTGATAAGAATCAAAGGAAGATGGTGGATAAGATGGAAAATGTGATGATTCTTCGTACCTTGGTTGTTTCCAAAAATTCTGCCACTCTGAAAGGTAAATACATTGATCGCTCGGGTGGTTACCATCACAAATTACACATCTTCCCATTTCATTCTGTTGAGCAAATGTGGTATTGCTTGATTCTGGCATCCAGTGATATTCGTTGGGCTGAACAACAGGCCTCAGAAAACTGGACTGTTGCTCCCAGATTTGGGGTGTATCTTCTTGTAAGGCTCGTGATTTTTCAATCTCCCAGTAGTGTTCCATTTTTAATCACCTGAAAACAAAAGAAATAAAAATTACAAAATAAAAATAAAGAAAATTAGATATAAGTAAATTTGATAGTTTCAAAATTAACAACTCAAGAAAAATAAGTCCCCGGCAACGGCGCCAAAAACTTGACCGGCGTAAACACACACGTATAACGCAAGCGCACGTATCGTTCAAGTAGTATAAAAATATCGATCCCACGAGGACTTAATTCCTACTATTGTTATTAATTGTTGAATCTATTTATTTACAAATATCTTTTTAAATGAAAAGAGAGAGATTGTTTGTTTGATTGGTTGAATTTGGCGTTGCTAATAAATAAATAAATAAAAAGACAAAAGAAAATACTAAGGAAAATAACAAAAGACACAAAAATCTAGGGTTGTGAATCATTCTAAATATCATTTAAAGATGAAGTAGTTAAATCATAGTTAGGTAAATTATTGAATTATTAATCTGGAACACTAAATTATGTAAAAGCCTCTTCCGAATGATCATTTACAAATACCTAGTATAATCCAATTGAACCATATGTCTATGTCAATTAAATTACCTAGATTCATTAAGATTGAGTTCCAATTATGACTACCCCCGCCCGACAGGTATATTCCTATCCTGTAAGGAAATCTATTAAAGGGTTATCTATCCTTAAGGAAGATCGTGGGTTGTTGAGACTAAGGTCTTAAACTTAAAATCCCTATGTCTAGTTCATTTTAAGTTTACCTAATCAATTTTATTAGTGATCAGTTAATAAAAAGCATTAAGATTATGACTCAACAAATAACTCTTTTAATTACCCCAACTATAATCTAACCCTTTTTTATACAGTGATATTAGAAATCATCACCCCTAGAATACTAACTTAGTTACAACACATAGTTAGGACTAGTAAAACAAAGATAAAAATTACTAAAAAGTAAATGCAGAAAAATAAATAAAATGCTAAGGAAAAATAAATTAACTTCTACTAAATACTAATTAGAAATCTCCCATAAAATATAATATATACTTGTGATAATTTTATCAACCAGCCATAAAGGCGGTAATATTTGTTATTAAACCAGCCATAAAGGCGGAACAAAAATAACCAGCCAAAAAGGGCGGAATAATTATTAATAACCAACCGACCAATCTGGCGGTATCCTTATTAAGTCCGGTTTAAATAGTTTATATTATATTTTAGGGAGAATAATCTAAATAGCAATAGTAAAAGAATTACCTTTTTACCTTAGCGGTGAAAAGTTACCTACACATAGTAAATAGTAAAAACTGTAAGAAGTAAGAAAGTAAAATTACTATTACTATTAAAAAGTAATTAAAAATATTTACAAAAACTTAAACTAAAATATTCTAGAGAGAGAAGCTCTCAATTTAGAACTAACAAAAGAGAGAGAGAAGGGTGTAATGAAAACTGAAATCTTGATCTCTATTTATAGGCTCGGATAAGCCTCCAGCGTCGCGACGCCCAAATTGCACTAGCGTCGCGACGCTGGGTACAGTAGGACACGTGTCACGCGCTGGTTGGTCTTCAGAATCTTATCCGATGACGTGGCACTGTTCATGACGTCATTGCTTGCGTCACTGTGACGTGTCAACTGTTCATGACGTCATTACTTGCGTCACTGTGATGATGTGGAAGCGACGTGGCGACACGTGGGGCGGTGGCCGTCAGACGAATGAAAGGTTGCCACGTGTCGCGCTGTGATTGGCTGATGGTGACGTGGCATGTTGACTCGGTTGACTTGCTGACGTGGCTGCTGATTTGGACGATGATGTGGCGACACGTAGGATGACACGTGGGGCGGTGGCCGTCCAAGCAATAGGATTTCGACACGTGGCACGGCGCATTTTAGCATCTCCGTTGTGATGGTGACACGTGGCACGGCGCACGTTAGCAAAGTCAACTTTTCTCAGATTCTGATTTTGTGGACCCGGCGCATGTTAGCAGATTCGGCGCATGCTGGGCGTCGCGACGCTGAAGGTCTGGGCGGCGCGACGCTGAAATGACGATTTTGCCCTTTTTGTCAATTTTGTCCAATTTGCCCCAAACACCTCCAGAATGTCCTGAAACTTTATTTATCTACAAAATAACACAAAACACATCAAAAATATTCACAAAACTCAAGAAACTATACAAAATATTAGGTTTAAATGAGTGGGAAATAGTGATAGAAATACCACTCATCAGATCTATGCTAGCAAGTCGACCTGATTAATGAAGATAGATGAGATGAAGTTGAAAGTATCATTTGCCTCGGCATACCGACCCGAGAACAAAGATGAGATCACATGCTGACTTGTATTGGAGTCATATGACGTTTGCCTTACTTCGATGTTTGGGCCTCTAGAAGCTGATATGATGGAACAATATCAGAGCAGTTAAGTTGCATGCTGTCACACCAACAAAGCATGTATCAGTGGCCAAAAATATTGGAATGATGAGTTTTTGCTGACAAGAGTGGTTGAGCCAAGTGCCAGTACTGTTGTTTGTTGAATGGTTGGGGAAAAAAACATGATACAATGATAGCAAAATGAGATGAGCTGAAGTCATAGACGGTGTAATAATAGATTTGGGAGCCTATATAAAGGGGTTGAAGTCTCAAATTAAATGGATAGTTAATTTTGTATCTCACAACTTTTAGAGAAACTGATAGTTGAAGGGTTAGTGATAGAGAGAGAAAGTAGGTTAGCACCTGACTGTTAGTGTCCTAGACATGCCACAGGATCTCTAAGCGTGATTATTGTGTGAATATTACAAGATAAGTTGCGAAAATTAATTACATTGCTCGGTAGAGAAGTTCGAATTCCCCTCGGATGTAGAAGCTCCAAGCTCTCCTTTTGAGTTCAAACTCTTGGGTGAGTTTCCCTATCACTGACCGGCGTAAACACACGCGTATAACACAATCGCACGTATCGTTCAAGTAGTATAAAAATATCAATCCCACGAGGACTTAATTCCTACTATGTTATTAATTATTGAATCTATTTATTTACAGATATCTAATTGAGTGAGAATTGAATGATTACTTGATTGATTTGATTGATTGTAGATTGCTAAATAAATAAATAAATAAAAAGACAAAAGAAAAAAATACTAAAGAAAATAACAAAAGACACAAAGATCTAGGGTTGTGAATCATTCTAATATCATTAAAAGATGAAGTAGTTATTTCATGTTTGTGTAATAAATCAGTTTACTAACCTGGAACACTAAATTATGCAAAAGCCTATGTCGATGGTCAGACGCAAATACCCAGTTTAACCCAATTGAACCATATGTCTATGTCAACCAAATTATCTGGATTCATTAAGTTTAAGTTCCAATTATGGCTACCCCCGCCCGACAGGTATATGTCTATCCTGTAAGGAAATCTATTAAAGGGTTATCTATCCTCAAAGAAGATCGTGGGCTATTAAGTCTAAGGCTGAAACCTAAAATCCCTATGTCTAGTTCATTTTAGATTTACCACATCAATCTTATTGGTGATCAGACAACAAGAAGCATTAAGCTTAAGACTTAATAAGTAAACCTTTAAATTACCCAAACTATAAAATAACCCCTTATAAACCGGTGATATTAGAATTCATCACAACCCCAGATAACTAACACATAACAGGGCTAATAAAAACTTAAAAGTAAAAGACATAAGTAAAAATGCTGAAAAGTAAAAGACATAAAGTAAAATGAAAAGTAAAATAAAATAAAATGCTAAGGTAAAAGGAATTACTTTTACTATTTACTATTTTAGATATCTCCCATAAAATAATATATAAACTTGTGATAATATTACCAACCGACCAATCTGGCGGTATCCTTTATTAGTCAGGTTTAAACCAGATTAAAATGAATTACCAACCGACCAATCTGGCAGTATCTTTTTTAAGTCAATATTTTAAATAGTGAATATATTATTTTTAAAGGAGATTAATCTAAATAGAAACAGTAAAAGAATTACCTTTCACCCTAGCTGGGGAAGTTACATCCTCATGGTGAATAGTAAAAACTGTAAAAAGTAAAAAAAAAAAAAGTAAATTACTATATTAACAAAACGTAATTAAAATTATTTACAAAACTAAAAACTAAAAAAACTAAAAACTAAAAGAAACTAGAGAGAGAAACTCTCTCTTACATCAAAGAGATGAGAGAGAGTGGTACATCTAAAACTGAAATCTCGAGCTCAATTTATAGGCGCGGATAGGCATCGGGAGTCGCGACGCTGAGGCCTTTGGCGTCGCTACGCCAGATTCTGTCGACTTGGCACGCTCTGGTTCGTCGGTTGCAGATTCTGGATAAGATGATAAGGTGACACGTGGGGAGGTTGTTGGAGACTCAATTATTGTGACACGTGGCAGATTCTGATTGGTCGGCTAGATTCTTATCCGCCACGTATCAGATAAGGATTAGATAGCCAATAATTGATGCTGACATGGCGCTGACGTGGTGGTGACGTGGTGGTGATGTGGCGGTGATGTGGCGACACGTGGGAAAGGGACTGTCGGCACCGTAGGATTGCGACACGTGGCACTTCCCGATTGGCTGATGATGACGTGGCGGTGAGGTGGTAGTTTGACTTGGTCAACCTGGTGATGTGGCTGATGACGTGGCAATGACATGGAGTGACACGTGGCGATGATGACTGTCGGCACCGTAGGATGATGACACGTGGCACAGCGCATTTTAGCAGATCGGCTGTGATGGTGACACGTGGCACGGCGCACATTAGCAAAGTCAAACTTTTCTCAGATTCTGATTTGTGGACCCGGCGCACGTTAGCACTGTTCGGCGCATGTTAGGCGTCGCGACACTGAATGTCTTGGCGTCGCGACGCGGGGGAAATTACCAAAATGCCATTTTCGTCCAATTTTCACTGTTTGGCCCAAATCACCTCCAGAATGTCCTAAAACTTTATTTATCTACAAAATAACACAAAAACACATTCAAATATTCACAAAACTCACGGAAACTATACAAATATTAGGTTAAATGAGTGGGTATTAGTGATAGATTTACCTCTCATCAATCACCTGTTGGATAATATGACCCATAGCGTCACTATTTGTACATATCATGGTGTTGTTGTACAAATTAACTTTGTGACAAGGAAATGCACTCTCATCGTTTGTGATTAGATCACCATAGATATATAAATGAAGAGAGGTCCATATGATTAGTTCCTGGATTGAGATGATATGAGACAGTATCAGTCCACGAAGGATTATTCATTAATATTCCCTAGCCGGAGTATTATCGAGACAGGACATCGATAATGCGGAATAGGCTAGTATTGCACTTTGCGCGTTGTGAGGGCACAACGGCATAGTTCTCATATATTTAAGTATTGGATACTTATGCAAGTGCGATAGGAGGTTGTGTTTCACCGATGATACGGGAAACAGCTTCGCTCTGGATAGACCCCTCGGAATCCCATTGGTATTATGACTATGTGTCTCTATGGGAGGCCGAAATCAAGGTAGGTGTGTATAGTCTTAACCTGAGACTTACATCGCTAATACTTACGATAATCGATAGACTTTGGTCTTGGTGGTACAGGGCTTTAACTGGTTCTGCGTACACCACTTCTGGGTTTATCAGAGAGTCGTAGTGTATTGGGTGTGATATCAAGACGGAAGTATCACTTCAGTCATAGTGGAGATGATGTCACGCAGGATACGGTACTAGTGCTCTTGAGTGTTGCGCAACCAATCGAGATTTGTGACCAGGTCATGAATATCCGATTTATAGGACTATGTTACCAGATATCCGATATGTGCTTCGGACGGGGTAGACACTTATCCAGCCCCAGCCCTAGCACGTGGGACTATCGATACTGGGCCGATACACACAATACAATGGTATACTACGCTTGATACAGATCTTAATATTCTTATAAGAATATGTCCGGAGAATTGGGAAGACTTGGTGCTTTGCTAGGAGTCGACCTTGTCTCGTAAATCGGTAGAACGTAGTACTTGGTACGTACCTGATTCGGATACTCCGACGACCGTATTTACTGCCAACATATCCGGGGATCTCATGGGTCGCTTCCCAAAGATTCACCGATGACGTATGACTCGCACTTTTAATTAATCTGGGTTAATTAGAGAGAGAGAGAAAATTAATCTGGGATTAATTGCGGAGATATTTTATCTGGGATAAAATATCATTTAAAGAGAGAGAACGATTAATTTGGAATTAATCGATTAATTAATATATTTGATATATTAAAGGAAATTGGATTTCGACGCGGAATTGAATTAGATTTTAATTCGGGCGAGCGGATTAATTTAGAATTAATTCGTTAGCGACGTGAATAGTGATTTCGCTAGGCGTAATCATTTAATTGCGACGCGACGGAAAATTCGTTAATTTGGAATTAGCGAACCCGAGCCCGAGATTATTTGCGAGCGCATTTGTATTTCGAATTCGAGTGCGGCACGTCAAATCAAGGGTCAAATCATTAGTCGCATCAAGCGTCAAATCACTTGTCACTTTGAGTGATGTGACTTGACAAGATTGATTGATGTGATTGATGGTGATTGATGGAGGTAGTTGAAGCATTTAAATGCTTGACTTTTTCAAATGAAAAAGTGTATATGGTTTATTAATTTTTGAAATAAAAAAAACCTAATACACATTTTTCTTTGCTCTCTCTCTCTCTCCTCACGTTTTGGAAGCAACATTCTCCTTCTCTCTCACGCATTTTCTTCTTGTTCTTGAGGCAGTCCACTGCCGTGTGAAACACAAGGGAAAATGGGGAAGCAAAGTGTGATTTTATGGTAAAATCAAGAGTGCTAGCACACTCCGGGATCAATGCGAAGGTGATAGGGAAGTATACCCATGAGCCGGGACCAAAATGATGATGAAGTTGGAGCTTCAAATCTTGAAGATAAGGGGCGCAAATCACTGTTCACAGCAGCCCACTGCAGTGCAGTCCACCAGTGAGCAGATTTCGTTTTTGTTGCCCAATTCGTCGCTCAACCGCTCGATGTAAGTATTCCGCAACTTCGTCGTTGTATTTCATGCTTGTATTTTGATCTTGGGACCTATAGAAACTCCAACATCACCGTCTTTTAACTCTTGAAGTGCTAGCTTACTTGAAATTTTGCAACAAAATTTCCAAAGGAAGAGAGCAAAATTTCGGCCAACATGAAAGAGAGAAGGAGATGAATAGTTCAAAACTAATCCAAAATTGTGTGTTGACTTTAACTTTCAAAAAGTTAAATGGTTGTGTTGGAAAAAGTTGTAATAAATACAAGCCAACCACTTCCATCACTTGTCAAAGTTGATGTAATTAAAGTGGGTCCCACCACTTTAAATTCAAGATTTGGTTGGTACACACAACACGACTTTGGGCCCGATTTCATTTAATCCGATTAAATGAATTTTTCGTCTTGACGTAATTAAATCCAATTTAATAAATAATATCCCAGCAAAATTATTACGGAAGTCGCTTATGAATTAATTCCAAATTAATTTGTTCGCTTGAATTAAATCTAATTTTAATTCCGTGTTGAAATCCGATTTCAATTAATATATCCAATATATTTTTTTAGCCCAATTAAATAAATTAAATTGAAAAATCCAATTTAACTATTAAATTTATTTTGCCGATAATTCCAAATTAATCGCGTTCTCTCTTCTAGACGAATTTAATCCCAGATAAATTCTTGCCGTAATTAATCCCATATTAATTTTCTCTCTCACAATTAATCCCAGATTAATTCTGTTCGAGTCAAATGTCATCGGTGAATATTTGGGAAGTGACCCAAGAGATTTCTGGATATGTTGGCAGTAAATACGGTCATCGGACTATCCGAACACGTGCGTACCCGGTACCACTTTTTTACCGATTTACAAGACATGGTTGGCTTCTAGCAAAACACCATGCCTACCCAATTCTCCAGAAATATATTCAACCTGGAATATATATAATATGTATCAGACGTAGTATACTATGTATTGCGTAATACGATCCAGTATCAGATGTCACATGCTAGGCCTGAGGCTGAAATTGTGTCTTGATGAGTGGTATTTATATCACTATTTCCCACTCATTTAATCTAATATTTTGTATAGTTCTTGAGTTTTGTGAATATTTTGATGTGTTTGTGTTTTATTTGTAGATAAATAAAGTTTGGAAAGCACTGGAGGCAATTTGAGGCAAAACCGGGACAAAATGTGTCAACAGGGATATTTTCGTCTCTCAGCGTCGCGACGCGCTGGAAACACTGCGCGCCGCGACGCCCAGCGTGCGCCGAATCTGCTAACATGCGCCGGTCCACAAAAATCAGAATCTGAGAAAAGTTGACTTTGCTAACGTGCGCCGTGACACGTGTCACCATTACAACAGAGATGCTAAAATGCGCCTTGCCACTGTCGAAATCCTATTGCTTGGACGGCCACCGCCCCACGTGTCATCCTACGTGTCGCCACATCATCGTCCACATCAGCAGCCACATCAGCAAGTCAACCGAGTCAACATGCCATGTCATCATCAGCCAATCACAGCGCGACACGTGTCAACCTCTCATTCGTCTGACGGCCGCCGCCCCACGTGTCGCCACGTTGTCTTCCACATCATCAGAGTGACGTCACCAATGACGTCATGAACAGTGACACGTCACCAATGACGTCAGCATAATAATTGAGTCTTAGCCGCCTTGCCACGTGTCGCTTCAACAGTCAGCCGCCATGCCACGTGTCGCCTTCTCATCGTGCCACGTCAACCAAATAGTGAAAAATCCAGCGTCGCGACGCTGAAGCTTTGGCGTCGCGACGCGCGAACAGTGACCAAACAGTGAATTTTTTTTGCTATAAATAGGCCGCGAATTTTCAGTTTTCATTACACCTTTTCTCACTCCTTCTATGTAATTAGGGAGTTTCTCTCTCTAGAATTTTCATTTTTATTTTTTACTTTTTTTTACTTTTGTAATAATTTTAATTACTGTTTGTAATAATAATTTACTCTCTTTATTTTACAGTTTTTACTATTCACTATGCGGAGGTAACTTCCCTATGCTAAGGTGAAAGGTAATTATTTTACTATTGCCATTTAGATTAATCTCCCTTAAAAATAATATATTTACTATTTAAAATTCTGATTAATAAAGGAATACCGCTATATTGGTCGGTTGGTAAATTTATTTTCTGTTGGTTTAAAATACTGATTAATCAAGGATACCGCCAGACTGGTCGGTTGGTAAATTTATTTTGGTACCGCCTTTATGGCTGGATTATGGACAAATATTACCGCCTATATGGCTGGTTGGACTTAATTGGACTTAATCAGGATACCGCCAGATTGGTCGGTTGATTAAATAATTTCATAAGTTTATATATTATTTTATGGGAGATATCTAATTAGTAATATTAAAAGTAATTCCTTTTTACCTTAGCATTTATTTCATTTGTAATTTTCTCTTCAGCATTTTCATTATCGCAATTACTTTTCAGCAGTTTATTTCTTTTATTTTCAAGTTTTTATCAGCCCTAGCTATGTGTCATAACTAAGTTAATATCTAGGGTTGTGATGAAATTCAATGTCACGGGTTTATAAGGGTTAGATTATAATTTGGGTAATATAAAGATTTATTTATTGAGTCTTAATCTTAATGCTCTTTAATTAACTGGCCATTAATTAAATTGACTAGGTAAACTTAAAATGAACTAGACATAGGAATTTTAAGTTTAAGACCTTAGATTCAATAGCCCACGATCTTCCTTAAGGATAGATAACCCTTTCAATAGATTTCCTTACAGGATAGGAATATACCTGTCGGGCGGGGGTAGTCTTAATTGGAACTTAATCGTAATGAATCTAGGTAATTTGGTTGACATAGACATATGGTTCAATTGGATTATACTAGGTATTTGTAATTGACCATCGGAAGAGGCTTTTACATAAATTAGTGTTTCAGGTTAATAAATCAATATATTACCCAATTATAAAATAACCACTTTATCTTTATATAATATTGGAATAAATCACAACCCTGGATAGTTTTAATATTGAATTTTCTTAAAATCTACTTTCAAACAATTATATTTTATTGTCTTTAAATTTAGAATCGTCGCTATTTCAAATCAGTTAAAACAACCTGATAGATACTAGTAATCAATTAACCTCATAAAATTAATAACTTAGGTATTAAGTCCTCGTGGGATCGATACTTTTTATACTACTTGTACGATACGTACGCTTGCGTTATACGTGTGTGTTTACGCCGGTCATGTCTGCCCCGTACGAAGCATATATCGGATCACTAGCAACTAGTCTCTGTAATCGGATAATCATGACCTAGTCATACTATCCGCGATAACAATTGCATTTAAGAGCACTAGTTCTATATCCTTGCGTGATCATCATCTCCATATGACTGAAGTGATACTTCCATCTTGACATCACACCCAATAGACTATGATTCTCAGTATACCCAAAAGAGGCATACACAGAACCTGTTAAAGCTCCGGACGACCAAAACCAAAGTATAATGATTGTCGCAAGTATTAGCGATGCAAGTCTCAGGTTAAGACCACATACACCTACCCTGATTCGGATTCCTATAGCCACATAGTCATAATACCAATGGGACTATGAGGGGTCTATCCAGAGCGAAGCTGTTCCCGGTCCAACGGCTAACAGAACCTCCTATCACACTTGCATAAGTATCCAATACTTAAATATATGAGAATTATGCCGTTAACTTCCATAACGCGCAAAAGTGTAATACTAGCCTATTCCGTATTATCGATGTCCATTCTCGATAATACTACGAATCCAATTAGGAATTTTATAGATTCAAAATGCTTCTATTTGCTGCCTCAGCCGCGGTAATATATTCCGCTTTTGTTGTTGAATCAACAACAGTATCTTGCTTGGACGATTTCCAGCTCACTGTTCTGTTGTTCAAACAAAATATGTACCCTTATTGCGACTCACAGTTGTCTTTATCGATTTGGAAACTTGCATCGGTGAACCCAGTCACCTCAAGTTCTCCATCTCCATAAATTAAGAAAGCATCATTAGTTCGTCTAAGATACTAAAGGATGTTCTTAACATCAATCCAGTGAACATCACCTGGATCGGCCTGATTGTGACTACATATGCTCAAAACGTATGAGACACCAGGTAGCGTACATGTTATGGCATACATGATTGATTCGACTGTTTGAGCGAACGGGATCCGACTCATTAAATCTCTCTCATCTTGAGTTTTAGAACACATGTCCTTAGATAGAGAGATGCCATGTGTTAATGTACAAGTTCTCGGAGAGTGCCAAAAACTTTTAGATCTATCCCAGTAGATCCTTATTCCTAGAATAAAAGTTGCCTTTCACAAGTTTCTCATGGACAATTTTAATGAGAGCCAAGCTTTCACCGATTGTTGTATGTGAATGTCATTGCTAAGAAGTAATACATCATCAACGTATATGACAATCAATGTCAGTGCGCTCCCACTAACCTTTTTATATACACAATAATCATCTTCATTTTGAATGAACCATTATGATCTCATCAAAACGTTGGTTCCAAAAATGCGATGTTTACTTCAATCCATAAATGGATCGATTTAACTTGCAAACCTTGTTTGCATGTTTTGGCACTACAAAACCGTCAGGCTGTTATATATAAACATCCTCCAAAAGGTTTCCGTTAAGGAAAGCGGTTTTGACGTCCATCTGTCATATTTCATAATCAAACTATACAGCATTAGCAAGCATTATCCGAATGGATTTAATCATGGCAACGGGTAAAAGGTTTCGTCGTAATCAACACCATGTTGATGACGATACCATTTCGCTACAAGCCTAGCTTTGTACGTTCGTATGTTACAATCCATGTATGTCTTCACCATGAAGACTCATTTGCTTCTAATATGCACAATGCCTTCTGATACATCAACCAGTATCTAAAATTGGTTGGTATACATGGAATCCATTAAGAACTTCATGGCATCTTGCCATAAAGCGGAGTCGATACCTTGTATCACTACCTCATACGTAACCGGTTCGTTATCCTCAATAAGATTAATATCTACATGAGGTGAGATTAGAAACCCATACCTCTAAGGTTGTTTTCTGACTCTCTCTGACCTACGCGGTTCTTGTGTATTAGAAGGTTGTGGAACAGTCTCATCCCTGATGAACTGTTCGTGTTTCGTGAGGGGATCCGTGCCAGAAACAGTATCACTCCGATTTTTGATCGAGTTCTACTTTCCTCCCACTTACCACTGCATTTAGGAATTCCTCTAAGGAAAACCGCATGAAGAGTAACAAATATTTTGTTCTCTTATGGGTTGTGGAAATTATATCATTTGGTTTCCCTAGGATGACCAATTACAAATAGGTATTTATCTGATTTGGGTTTTAGTTTGGTACCATCCAAACGTTTAATATATGCCCAACATCCCCAAATCTTTAGGAATGAGAAACCCGGTTTCTTTCCTGTCCATATTCCTTATGGAGTCTGTCCAACAGACTTTGACAGAAGCTTATTCAAAATAAGTATTGCACTGTTCAATGCATATCCCGTAAAGACAATTGATAGCTCAGTGCGACTCATTATTGACCTTACTATGTCCAAAAAAGTTTGGTTTCTCTGTTCGGACACACCACTCAATTGAGGTGTTCCGGGAGGAGTCCACTGTGAAAGAATACCATACTCTTTCAAGTAATCGAGAAACTCATTGTTCAAGTATTTTCCACCACGGTCCAACCGTAATGTTTTAATACTTTTGTGAGTCTGTTTTTCTACTTCGTGTCGAAACTCTTTGAATTTCTCAAAATTTTCCGACTTGTGTTTCATTAGAAACAAATAACCATAACGCGATGCAACATCCGTAAAGGTTACGAAGTATTCATATCCACCTCTAGCCTAGCTAGATATGGGCCCACTACATCACCATAAACGAGGGCTAACAGCTCGGTGGCACGTACACATTTACTGCTAAAAGGCGTTTTAAGCACTTTGCCTAATAAACAAGATTCACAGACATCATATGAATTAGGATCAAATCCGTCCAAGTATCCATTCTTCCAAAGAGTGGATATACGATTCTTGTTAATGTGTCCCAGACAAAAATGCCACAAATAATTCTCATCTGATTTACTCAGTTTAAGCCTTTTGTTTGTCATGTTATATGTTTGAGATTCATTTATATTCGAAATATAAATACTTTTATTCATATCTAATGTGTATATCTCAATATCGTCTTTATAAACAAAACACCCATTGTTCTGGAACATAAGGTGTACCCGCAACGGGTTAAACTAAATATAGAGATAATATTTCTAGTCAAACTAGGTACATTATAACAGTTTCCTAATTTAAGTACATGCCCAAAGGGCAGTTCCAAAACTTAGGTTCCCACAGTCAAAACAGCGACTCTCGTCCCGTTTCTGACTCGCAGGTCGATCTCATCTGAAGCCAGTCTCCTGCTAATCAGCAGATCTCATACATCAGTACATATGTATGTACCACATCCAGTATCAAAAATCCAATTTTTAAAACCAGTAGTAGACATGTTTATTACAATAACAAACATACCTGAAGTCGGAGCCTTGCTCGCCTTTACTTCCTTCATGTCTGCCTTGTCCATATGACAGTCACGCTTCCAGTGACCCCGTTTGTCACAGTTTAGGCAGACATCTTGGGATATGTCTTTTGTCTTCCCAGAAGACTGTGACGATTTTGCCTTTACCCTTTTTCTTCACACCCCAGAAGCCTTCGACCAAGCCTTGGCCTTCTGGGATGTCGAAGTAAGATGCGCCTTGTGCTTTTTGCCCTTTTGGAAGCTCTGGCTCTGCCTCTTTGAGCATAGCCATTAACTCTCCAAGAGTTTTCTCTTGGTTCATGATGAACCCGCCCCAGCATTCGGGCAGAGACTGTAAGATCAAATCTATGGAAGTCTCGGCCTCGTAGATAATGCCCAGCTAACTTTGCTGTTCGATGTTAGTAATCATCTACGACACCTAGTGCTCAACAGATCTACCCTCTGACATACGCGAGCGAAAGAGCTTCTTTTATAATTCGTACTTCTAAGATATAAGGTTAGATCTATGAAGATCCTTTAATTTCAACATCATGGTATAAGGATCTAATATTTAGCTCTGACGACGAAATTAAGGAGTCATTGCGGTAATCATAACAGATTGAGCACTAAAGTTATCATCACGATGAGTCTTCCTAAGATCATGCTCTACTATTTGCTCAACTTCGAGCTTAGGGCCCGAGAGGTTTTTCTATCCAATAGAGTAACTTCTCAGCTCCTAGGTCTATCCTGGGATTCATTTCCCAATCTGGAAAATTTACGCCGTTAAAGACATTTTCACCTAGGATTATGTCCCTTAACGCTAATCTTTCTAGCCATCTCGATTGAAATATTCCAACTATCCAATCAACGATTTCGGGTACACTCAAAATGTAATGGCTATTATAGTCCAATTATATAACCAACTACAAATAGAGTAGCGTGTTGTACAGTCCAATGGGCTTTCTATTAATTCTTTAGGCATTGGCTTTGGCCATTATGGATCAAACCCAAGATGCCAAGGCCCAAGTAGGAATCACCCTATGCCAAAAATCAATTTAGGTCCATTAGACCCAATTAAATATTTAAAGGCCCAATTGTCATATTTGGACTTTATGGAAATAATTTTAGGCCCAATTGGATCCAACCCAATTGTCCAAAACCAAACTTGGCCCAACTAAGCCCATTAGCCGAAATATAACAAATTAAATTAATACATTATTCCAAATTACATATTAATCCAATTCAAGTGTAATTAACATAATTAATCAACTAATCTAATGTTTCCAAAACACTAATTAATCCAATTAATCATGCTCATTAATTCCAATTCATGTCCAACACAAATTGAAGCAAAATCAATTCTACAACATGCTCAAGTTCACGGCAATACATGAAATTAACATCCAATTTTGATTTCAATCCAATTAAATCAACAATTAATATTCAATTTCATACGAATTAACATATCTAATTGTAAAATTCAAAAAAATCACCATGAACAATTCATAGAGTGCATTCGGCCATGTAAGGAATTTGTGGATTTTTTATCTAATCAATTTTTCTCAATTCCAAAAATGCACAAATCCAATTCAACATCATATAAACACAACCAAATAACCAATTTAGGTATTTACAAGCTCCAAGCATAAAATCCCAAATTAAAGTATATAAACCCTAAAATCCAAATCAAGCTTAGATCTCGCTCTGATACCATTGTTAGTGTCCTAGACATGCCACGGGATCTCTAAGCGTGATTATTGTGTGAATATTACAAGATAAGTTGCAGAAATTACTTACATTGCTCGGTAGAGAAGTTCGAAATTTCTCCTCGGATGTAGAAGCTCCAAGCTCTCCATTTGAGTTCCAAACTCTTGGGTGAGTTTCCCTATCACCGTCTTTTAACTCTTGAAGTGCTAGCTTACTTGAAATTTTGCAACAAAGTTTTCAAAGGAAGAGAGCAAAGTTTTGGCCAACATAAAAGAGAGAAGGAGATGAATAGTTCAAAACTAATCCAAAAGTGTGTATTGACTTTAACTTTCAAAAAGTTAAATGGTTGTGTTGGAAAAAGATGTATTAAATATAAGCCAACCATTTCCATCACTTGTCAAAGTTGATGTAAGTAAAGTGGGTCCCACCACTTTAAATTCAAAATTTAGTTGGCACACACAACACGACTTTGGGCCCGATTTCGTTTAATCAGATTAAACGAATTTTTCGTCACGACGTAATTAAATCCAATTTAATTAAATAATAATGCCCAGCAAAATTATTACGGAAGTCGCTTACGAATTAATTCCAAATTAATTCGTTCGCTAAAATTAAAATCCAATTTTAATTCTGTGTTGAAATCCGATTTAATTAATATATCCAATATATTATTTTAGCCCAATTAAATAATTTAAATAGAAAAATCCAATTTAACTATTAAATTTATTTTGCCGATTAATTCCAAATTAATCGCGTTCTCTCTTTTAGACGAATTTAATCTCAGATAAATTCTTTCCGTAATTAATCCCAGATTAATTTTCTCTCTCATAATTAATCCCAGTTTAATTCTGTTCGAGTCAAATGTCATCGGTGAATCTTTGTGAAGTGACCCAAGAGATCCCTGGATATGTTGGCAATAAATACGATCATCGGACTATCCGAACACGTGCGTACCCGATACCACATTCTTACCGATTTACTAGACATGGTTGGCTTCTAGCAAAACATCATGCCTACTCGATTTACTAGACATGCTGGAATTGTGTCTGCCCCGTACAAAGCATATATCGGATCTCTGGTAACTAGTCTCTATAATCGGATAATCATAACCTAATCATATTATCCCGATGACTGCAGTTCTTAAGAGTACTAGTTCCGTATCCTGTGTGATCATCATCTCCATATGACTGGAGTGATATTTCCATCTTTACATCACACCCAATACACTACGATTCTCAGTATACCCAGAAGAGGCGTACACAGAACTTGTTAAAGCCTCAGACGACCAAAACCAAAGTATATTGATTATCGCAAGTATTAGCGATGCAAGTCTCAGGTTAAGACCAAATACATCTACCCTAATTCAGATTCCCATATACACATAGTCATACTACCAATGGGATTCCGATGGGTCTATCCAGAGCGAAGCTATTTCCGTACCATCGGTAAACAGAACCTCCTATTACACTTGCATGAGTATCCAATACCCAAATATATGAGAACTATGCTGTTACGCTTCCATAACATGCACAAGTGTAATACTAGTCTATTCCGTATTATCGATGTCCAGTCTCGATAATACTACGACTAGGGATATTTAATGTTTAAACCTTAGTGGATTAATATTGTCTCATATCTTATTAATCTGGTACTAATCATATGGACTTTTATCATTTATATATCTTGGTAATCTAATTACAAATGATAAAAGAGCAATTTCATTTGTCACATAATTTATTTGTACAACAACACCATGTTCTGTACAAATAGTGATGCTATGGGTCATAATTGTCCAACAGTGTCAACATCACAGCTGATCTGCTAACGTGCGCCGTGACACGTGTCATCATCATATGGTGCCGACAATTGCCATCTCCATGTGTCGCCACGTGTCACTCCACGTGTCAGCCACGTCATCGTCCACATCAGCAGTAGATCGAGTCAACTCGTCACGTCAGCGCCACATCATCATTAGCCAATCACAGCTTGCCACATGTCGCAATCCTACGGTTGCCACATCATCGCCACGTCATCATAACTATTGAGTCAATTATCCACATCGCCATGTCATCGGATAAGAATCTGAAGCAGCCAACCAGAGCGCGACACGTGGCGCGTCGCGATGCGAAGCGCCAGTCGTGACGCGCACACCTTACCGAGGCCTATAAATTCAGCTCGAGGATTCAGTTTCAGATGTACATTCCTCTCTGAATTCTCTGATGTAAATATGGATTTTTATATCTAGTTTCTTTTAATTTTAGTTTTGTAATTAATTTTAATTACGTTTTGTAATAATAATTTTTTTTTTTACTTTTTCAGTTTTTACTATTCAACATGAGGAGGTAACTTCCCACAGCTAGAGTGAAAGGTAAAACTTTTATTACTGCTATTTAAGATTAATATCCCTTAATTATAATATATTCATTACTTAAAATTTGACTTAACAGGGATACCGCTATATTGGTCGGTTGGTAATCAATTATAAACTGGTTTTAATTTGACTAAGCATAGATACCGCCTGGTTGGTCGGTTGGTAATTTCCGCCTATATGGCTGGTTTATGGACTTAATTTGACTTAATCGGGTTACCGCCTATATGGCTGGTTGGTAATATCACACAAGTTAATATATTATATTAAGGGAGATATCTAAAATAGTAGTGATAAAAGTAGATCCTCTAGCCCTAACATTTTCTTTTATTGTAATTTTCTTTATTTATTTTTCAGCATTTTACTTTATGTCTTTTATTTTTAAGTTTTTACTCGCCCAAGTTATGTGTCATAACTAAGTTAGTTATCTAGGGTTCTGATGAATTCTAATATCACCGGTTTATAAGGGGTTATTTTGTAGTTTGGGTAATTTAAAGGTTTACTTATTAAGTCTTAAGTTTATTGCGTCTTGTTAACTGGCCATTAATAAGATTGATATGGTAAATCTAAAATAAACTTAACAAAGGAATTTTAGGTTTAAGCCTTAGACTTAATAGCCCACGACCTTCCTTGAGGATATATAACCCTTTAATAGATTTCCTTACAGGATAGACATATACCTGTCGGGCGGGGGTAGCCATAATTGGAACTTAAATTTAATGAATCCAGGTAATTTGGTTGACATAGACATATGGTTCAATTGGGTTAAACTGGGTATTTGCGTCTGACCATCGACAGAGGCTTTCACATAATTTTGTGTTCCAGGTTAGTAAACCGATATATTACACAAACATGAAATAACCACTTCATCTTTAAAATGATATTGGAAGAAATTACAACCCTAGATAGTTTCTTAATATTGAATTTTCTTAAACCTACTTTCGCGTAATTTTATTTACTTATTTTTAAATTTAAAATCATCACCATTCTCAATCAATCAATCAACCTATTAGATACTAGTAATCATTTGACCTCATAAAATTAATAGATTAGGTATTAAGTCCTCGTGGGATCGATACTTTTTATACTACTTGAACAATACGTGCACTTGCGTTATACGCGTGTGATTACGCCGGTCAAGTTTTTGACGCCTTTGCCTGGGACTTATTTATCTTTTACTATTAGTTTTGAGGTTAGATACCTTTACTTGTATCTAATTTCTTTTTACTTATTGTTTTTGTTTTCTTGTGTTTCAGGTTCTCTGAAACTACATAAGACGAACCAGAAGCTTTGAACTCCGACCGTTTGACCCGGAAATTGAAAGAACCATCATACAGTTGAGAAGGGAAATGCGAGAAGGCCAAAAAGCTTTAGTCAAAATGGAACCTGAACCTCTGGAAGTTTCACCACCAATACCCATTCGAGACAGAACCATTCCGGTGGTCGACGACTTCATTTCTTGTATTGTACTTCCTCTTTTACCAGCAAATGCGTGTGACATCAAAACATGCATTCAGATTATTCAACAGTCAGTGCAGTTTGGGGGGAAAAGCAACTGAAGATCCTAATACCCACGTCAGCAACTTTCTGGAAATTTGCGGCACTTTCAATTACAATCGAGAAGCTGAAGAAGCAATGAGACTGCGAGTTTTTCCATACTCCTTGAAAGACAGAGCTAAAGCTTGACTACATTCACTACCAGCAGGTTTCATCACAACTTGGAACACTTTAGCCACCAAATTTCTTGCAAAGTACTTTCCACCATCCAGAACTGGAAAGCCGAGGAATGAAATCACATCCTTTGTACAATAAGACTCAGAAACTCTCTACGAAGCTTGGGAAAGGTACAAAGATTTGCTCCGGAAATGTCCTCACCATGAGATTCCAAAATGGCTTCAAGTCCAAACTTTCTATAATGGATTTTCTGGACTGATGAGAAACACAATCGATGTTGCTGCTGGAGGAGCTTTAATGCTAAAGGAGAAGATCAAGCCTGGGACCTAATCGAAGAAATGACCAACAACAATTCATTGTGGCTAACAGAAAAAAGCATGATTCAAAGAATTGCTGGAATTTATGAAGTTGGAGCCAATACAGCAGTCAATGCAAAGCTGGATCAGATATGCAAATTCATGGAGACTCTCAGTACTCAAAATAATATTGGAGCCACAAGTTCACCTTTTGGAAGAGCACCAGAGCCAAACCAACTTGAAGAAACGGTGAATTATGTCAACAATTTCAACAAACATGGGAACAATCCATATTCCAACACCTACAACCCAGGGTGGAGGAATCATCCTAACTTTTCACGGAGCAACAATTCAGGGCAAAAGAACTATCCACCACCAGGATTCCAACAGCAAAGCCAGGAGTTTGAAAAGGAACCAGAAATGAAAGAATGGATTGCAGAGATGTTCAAAAGGAAACAAGCAGCATATGATGCTATGTTTCAAAGCCAATCTGCTTCCATCAAAGCATTGGAGAATCAAATTGGACAACTGGCCAATGCTCAGAGTTACAGACCGCCAGGGAATCTTCCCAGCAACACAGAACCAAATCCAAGGAACATAGGGAATGAGCAGTGTCATGCCATCATGTTAAAAAGCGGAACTGAAATCAACAAAGATTTTGGAGCCAAAACAACTGCTGAGGAAGTTCCAAAAGAAACAAAGCAACAAATGGAGGAAAATGAAGCAAAGGAAAAAGAACATATCACTCCACCTCCACCTTTTCCTCAGCGTCTTCAGAAAAACAAACTGGACAAGCAGTTTGCTCGTTTCCTAGAGGTGTTCAAAAAGCTGCACATCAACATTCCATTTGCAGAAGCCTTGGAACAAATGCCCAGCTATGTAAAATTCATGAAATACATTCTTTCACGAAAACATAGATTGGGAGATTACGAGAATATAGCATTGACAAAAGAATACAGCGTCATCATTCAGAGGAAGCTTCCCCTAAAGTTGAAAGATCCTGACAGTTTCACCATTCCTTGCATCATAGGATAACATAACTTTGGTAGGGCTTTATGTGATTTAGGTGCGAGTGTTAACTTGATGCCTTTTTTCTATTTTCAGGAAACTGCAGATTGGAGAAACAATGCCCACTTCAGTCTCTCTGCAACTTGCTGATAGAACACTAGTATTTCCGAGAGGTGTAATTGAAGACGTGCTGGTCAAATTTGACAAATTCATTTTCCCAGCAGATTTTATTGTCCTCGATATGGAGGAAGATGAAGAAGTGCCGATAATACTCGGAAGACCATTCTTGGCTACAGGTCGAACCATTATTGATGTACAGAAAAGAGAACTAACCATGAGGGTACATGACCAAGAAGTAACATTCAATGTTTTCAAGGCCATGAATTTCACAGATGATGAAAAGAATGAGGACTGTTTCAGACTTGATGTGATACACAGTACCATTCAGAAATCCAATGCAATGCAAAGTTCTACTGACAAACTTAAAACATGTCAATTGCCTGTGGAGCCTGAAGATAAAACGTCTTTTGCACTGAAAAAGGCAATTCTTGCACTACAAGCAACAAGAAAAGAAAAAGTTCCACCAGCTCAACGAATTGGAGGAATTTCACAATCAGCCTTTTGAGAATGCCAAATTGTACAAAGAAAAGGCAAGGAAAAGACATGATATGAAGTTAGTGCGCATACAATTGGAACCATGGCAGAAGGTACTGTTAAACAAATCAAGGGTGAAATTCTTTCCATGGAAGCCAAAATCACGGTGGTCAGGTCCATTTGTGATCACCAAGGTTTTATAAGACAGAACTGTTGAGATACATGATCCCGACTCCAACAAAACATTCAAGGTTAAAAACAAGCGTGTTAAGCACTACTGGGGAGAATAATTTTAGCGACAAAAAGAAAGTGTCACACTTTCAGATCCAGCCTAACATTCGGGCAGTCACGTCTAGCTGACGAATTTAAACTCAGCTCTCGCAGGGAGGCAACCCATGCAATTTGTGTATATATTGTGATTTGGTGTGATTTCATTTTGTGTGTTTAGTTTTCGCAGGTTAATTCATTTCAGGATGGAAGAAGTTCTCCTAAATCTTCACAAGCAATTTTCTTCTCTCCCTAAAAAATCTCTGATGAAAGTTTACAAAGCTCGCTTGGAACGGATGAGACTGCTGATGACCAAAGGTAATCCTACTGATATTCATTGGATTATTGAAGCAATGGTCCGATTGGCATATGAGTATTCTGATTTCCGTAATTCTTATTTGCCTGGTTTAGGAAGAAGCACCTATGCTAAAAAGAGAAGAGCCAAAAGAATGTGTGTTTGTTATAAATGTGCTCGTATGTTTTGTAATACTCGTTGTCGTTCTTTAGGAATGGTGTCTGATAACCGCGAAGATAAGATTAATTTCATTAGGGATGGCTTGAGTAAGGAGTCTTTAGAAGATATATCTAAAACTCTTTAGACGAATCCCAGTGGATGTGTGTATCACGAAATACGTGTGTTATATGCACAATTCCAAAAAGAAAGACAACAGTTAAGTCTCGGAAATCTGACTCAAAAAGACCATGTTTGCCAATTTATAAGAAAATTGGATGGGACGCTTGTCCCTGACGCATAGACGTCAATCAAGCCGCTACATTTCTTGTACATATTATATCTCTTTGTCTTTTCCTAATAATTGTAATTTGTTTTGTTGTTTTCTTTTATTTTCTCCGACATGATCCATACCTTTTTTATTATCACGATTTATTTTACTGTTAACTAATAATTGTCTTTTAGCAGGTACTAGTGCTATTATTTTACTCATCCTTTTCAGGTGTTATAAATTCAACTAATCATTGCACTTTTGAAGACATCCAGAGTAAAACATGGAAGCCACTTCAAGAAGGCGAGTTGAAAACATCTGTGTGTTTTACGGTACTAGAGTTGGTGTTAAGCCACAATACGTAGAAGCAGCACATGAATTGGGTCGAGTCTTAGCTGCAAGGAATATACACTTAGTATATGTCGAAGGCAATCTTGGACTTATGGGGATCGTTTCAAAAGCTGTACAGGAGGGAGGCAGTCACGTTTTGGGAATCATCCCAAAACCCTTGGCAGAAGCAAATCTTTTTAAACCATCAAATGGAGAGGAACTGATGGTGCCAGGTATGTCTGAACGATTGGTAGAAATGATTAACCGTGATGATGCTTTTATTGCTTTGCCAGGTGGCTTGGGTACATTGGAGGAAATTTTTACAGTGTTATCTTTGGCGAACCTGAATATACACCAGAAACCGCTTGGACTGTACAACGTTGAAGGATTTTATGATTTTCTTTGTGTGTTTCTTGATGATGCCCGGAGAAATGGGTTCGTGTCAAAACCTTTAAAAGAACTCCTCTTCATTGCCAGAACTGCTCCGGATCTAATTAACCAAATCTTAGCCTATGAACCATAAATTGACCCTATCTTTTCAAATATAAATTGGTCCGAGGACGATCGTGGTAAGAGGCGTCGGATTAATCTGGATCTTAACCATTAACTTTTCGTGTAGAATTTCAGTTAACCAGGTACTATCTTCTAAACTCTTTTTCTACTGTTTAAGACATTGGGGACAATGTCTCATTTAGGTTTGAGGGAGGGAATTAGTTTATCAGTATCTTGTTTTTAGTTGTGTGTTGTTTTTATTTTTAGTCCAAAATTTTTCGAAAAATACAAAAAAAAAATGGAAAAATTTTCAAAAATTACAAAAATATTTTGCGTTTTTGTTTTTATTTTGACTAAAAAGGTGAAATTGGTGAGAGATAGCTGTGTAAGGAGTTCTCATTCCTGATACGTATTTCAACCCATTTTCAAAACAAGTTAATTTTTGTTTATTTCCTTTTGAATTATTTAATTTGTAAATTCTCCATAAAATTGACTAAAATGGATCTTCATATGCTCAGTTGGCGGGTATTATCAACATGCATGGTAACATACGGACATAAGCTGTAATTGAAAAGTTTGTAAGAATCAGTGCTCTAGTTTAATTGGAGGAAGCATAAAAAAAACAATGGAGTAAAAAAAAACGTCTGAGATCCGAGTTATTAAGTCTGTATGGGTGTTTTAACACCTAGTGCCCTGAAGCCAACTGGTTTGGGAGTCACTGGCCCAAAGCTCGCTACATGGATCAAAGATGTTGCAAAAATATATATATATGAAGTCTGAATAATTAAGTTTGTAGGGGTGTCTTACACCTGGTGCCCTAAAGCCAACTGGTTTGGGAGCCACCGACCCAACACTCGCTACATAGATGGAAGATATTTTATATAAATAAAAAAAAATCAAAAAATCAAAGAAAAAATCAGAAAAATGAGAAAAATTATTCCACTGCTGCAAAAAGGTGTGAATTCTGATAAAACTTTAGGATAAAAATATTACTCTCTTATCAACTGCACTTGTGAATGTTGTGGGTAAAAATGAGTTGATTAATATTTTGTTGGCTATGTATATGGAGAATGGTAAATATAATCGGAGAATTCACTTATTCGGTAATTTAGAAAGAAAGAAAACAACTAGTGACTTGGAGTAGAAGTTTCACCTGATTTGTCACTAACTTCTTTATTCTCTTTTCTCTTGTTTTTTTGCTTTTGTGTGCATTAGTTTCACTACCTTTTTACTTTTGTAAAATGTTTGTGGGTATTATTGCTATAAACCTTCACGAGACTACAACTCGTCCACTAGGGACACCTAGGGGTTTAAAGGTTTGTTGCATACGCTAAATGCAACCGTGATCCCTACGAAAGTGGCTTAGTTAAATTTTATTTTAAAGATGTTTATGTTATTTTATTATGTGTTTTGCTCGAGGACTAGCAAAATATTAGGTTTGGGGGTGTGATGAGTGGTAATTATATCACTATTTCCCACTCATTTAACTTAATATTTTGTTGTATAGTTCTTGAGTTTTGTGAATATTTTGATGTGTTTTATGTTATTTTGTAGATAAATAAAGTTTCAGGACTCTCTGGAGGTGATTTGGGGCCAAAACAGTGAAAAATTGACAGAATGGCAAAATGGTCATTTCACGCGTCGCGACGTGCTGCACACGTCGCGACGCCTAACGTACGCTGCACCATGCTAATATCGCCGAGGACGTGTCAGAATCTGAGAAGTTTGACTTTGCTAACTTGCACCGTGTCAGAGACTGTAGGCATTGCATTTTTGCATATCAGCCCGATGATGAGTCTCGTATGGAGACACTATCTCTTTAGTTGTGAAAGTCGCGCGAAACGGACGTTGGAAGGGTAAAATTGGAAAATGGAATTTTTGTTGGATTTAATCCAGTTGTTTTGCTTCGGTTGCTTGTTGGATCTCTGTTTCAAAGCTTATCCTCGGCCCAAAACCCCCATAAGCCACTTACCAAACCTAAACACACCAATCCCAATCCCAAATAATTAAAACATTTAAAATACATGTCACAAACAAATTAAACTAAAACCAATTAAATTAAACTTAAATTAAATTAAATCATATTCCTAAACTAAATAAATCCAATTAAATTAAATTAAAACCAATTAAATTAAATTAAATTAAATCACATTACTAAACTAAATAAATCCAATTAAATTAAATTAAAATACATGTCACAAATTAAATTCCTTTCCTAAATTAAAAGATTCAAATTAAATTCCATAAATAACATTCCTAATTAAAATAAATCACATTCCTAATTTAATTAAATCACCTACCAATTTAAATAAATCATATCCTTAATTAAAAAGAGAATAAATCAAATCACTTCCCTAATTAAAAGATTTTTCCTTATCAAATACTAATTAAAAGATATCTCCTTAATTACACAAATCCTTCTCCTTCTCAAATAAGGAAAGCCTCCATCCCTTTGCCTATAAAAAGAACCCTCAACCCCACTTTTCAAACCCTGGCTGGCAGATTCACACAAAAAATACAAAAAATAATAACTCTAAACCTGCCCTTCTCTCCTCCTGGCTCATTCTTCTCTCAAAAAACAAACACCAAATAAACCCTAGCAGTTCTCGGTTCCAAACTCTCTCCCTCCTCTCTATTCACGGCTGCCCTCCTCCAAAAATCCTAATGCCACATGCCCTACAAACACAAATCAGCTGCACGCCACAAGCCACGTACAAACCTCACGCAAGCAACTAACCCTCACAGCCCTTCACCCACTCACGCTCACACACTAACCCTCACTCAGCACACACGCTCACATTGCCTTCAACGCCTAAACCAGCAACCAAACTGAGCCTTATTCACGCACAAACTGACATCAAACAACCCTTAGATCAACCACAAACTCACGAGCAACACCCTGCACCCTCTCGCTGCCACACAAAAGAACATTGCCAGCACCTTAACTGCCCTCTCAACAACCACGCATTCCCCTCAACAGCCTGCTCCACGCACCACAAGCAGCACAACACCTTCATCGCACACAAAAAGTCACTAGCAGAACCTTCGACACCTAGCAGCCCCTCATTCTCGGCAGCCACAGACCTGCACACCCCCTACTTTTTCACGTGAATAGCCATCCTCACAACTGAGCCACTGCCCACGCATGAATCAAATAACAAACCCCACTGCCACTTTAACAACAACAAACACAAGACATCCACGTGAAGAACCCTCATCACTGACCCTTCAACAAATACAAACCGACACAGCCCATTCATACGTGAAAATAGCCCCCTGACCAGCCCAACAAAGCCACGCACAATACAACCATAAACTGCCGCCAAACCAGTCCAAATAACCCAAAACATTGAGTAGAAAATACCCTCAAAACAGCAGCGAAACAGCGAGGAAAAAGGTTGAGTTAGTGAACCGAAAGAGTTACTGATCATTCACCATTCCAACGGACGTGTAACACCATTTCTTAAGACAACAAAAGAGGTTAGACATGAGGGCACCCTTTTATTTATTATCTTTTGTTTATTTTAAAATATTATCGCATGAGAGTCGTTTGAAGCATGATGTGATTGTTGGATGAGCGGAATATGTGTTCCCTTTTGTGGTATATAGGATGGAAACTCGGATGTAAATTCCGTAGCCGAATCCGAATGGACGGAAGTGCGGTTTGTACTCGGGATACAACGCCACGTACCATCTAAGAGACACGTATTTCATCTCATCCATACTTTTGTTTGAGCATGTTGTAGTTCGTAGGTTATTTATTTGTTATTAAAGCATGATTTAGCTTACTTTGTTATTCATTTTCAAAGCATGATTACGTTATTTTAGGCATGATATTTTGTTTAGTTTATGATTATGTTTAAATTGCTATTTGTTTATTTTGGTTTAATGGTTCAATGTGCTCATTGTGTGATATTGTGTGTTTGTCGTTTAAAGACTTACTTTCAAGCATGCAAACTTAGATTATGAGTTATTTCGATAAATACGAATTAGACATAGGTTACCCTTGAGCATATATGTTAAATAGATTCGGTTAGTTTATTGCACAAATCATATCATCACAAGTGACATAAGTAAGGGACCATTCCGAACCCAACGGTTTGAGGTCTTCCCTTGCGAGGGGTGAGTGCGACCTTAAATCTTTGTCCCAGTTCACACTGGGTGGCGACTCCATGTTATTTCTTCGGTTTAGTTCCCCGCGAGCTATTCCGTACTCCCAACTAGGCCGCGAGCCTAGAACAGTGTCGTCAGTTTCTGTGTCCTACTGTAGGATGTAGGACACAGAAACTGACGACGCTGTACAGTAGGACACAGAACTGACGACGCTGTTCTAAGCTCGCGGCCTAGTTGGGAGTACAGAATAGCTCGCGGGGAACTAAACCGGAGAATAACATGGAGTCACCACCCAGTGTGAACTGAGACAAGATTTAAGGCCGCACTCACCCCTCGTAAGGAAGACCTCAAACCGTTGGGTTCGGAATGGTCCCTTACTTATGTCACTTGTGATGATATGATTTGTGCAATAAACTAACCGAATCTATTTAACATATATGCTCAAGGGTAACCTATGTCTAATTCGTATTCATTGAAATAACTCCTAATCTAAGTTTGCATGCTTGAAAGTAAGTCTTTAAACGGCAAACACACAATATCACACAATGAGCACATTGAACCATTAAACCAAAATAAACAAATAGCAATTTAAACATAATCATAAACTAAACAAAATATCATGCCTAAAATAACGTAATCATGCTTTGAAAATGAATAACAAACTAAGCTAAATCATGCTTTAATAAAAAATAAATAACCTACGAACTACAACATGCTCAAACACAAGTATGGATGAGACGATATACGTGTCTCTTAAGTGGTACGTAGCGTTGTATCCCGAGTACAAACCGCACCTCCGTCCATTCGGATTCGGCTATGGAATTTACATCCGAGTTTCCATCCTATATACCACAAAAGGGAACACATATTATGCTCATCCAACAATCACATCATGCTTCAAACGACTCTCATGCGATAATATTTTAAAATAAACAAAAGATAATAAATAAAAGGGTGCCCTCAGGTCTAACCTCTTTTGTTGTCTCAAGAAAGGGTGTTACACGTCCGTTGGAAGGGTGAATGATCCGCAACTCTTTCGGTTCACTAACTCAACCTTTTTCCTCGTTGTTTCGCTGTTTTGGACTGCTGTTTTCACTCCGTTTCGCTGTTGTTTTGAGGGTATTTTCTGCTCACTTTTTTGGGTTATTTGGACTGGTTTGGCGGCAGTTTATGGATGTATTTTGCGTGGCTTTGTTGGGCTGGTCAAGGGGCTATTTTCACGTATGAATGGGCTGTGTCGGTTTGTCTTTGTTGAAGGGGTCAGTGATGAGGGTTCTTCATGTGGAGATGGCTTGTGTTTGTTGTTTGTTAAGTCGCAGTAGGGTTTGTTATTTGATTCATGCGTGGGCAGTGGCTCAGTTATGAGGATGGCTATTCACGTGAAAAAGTGGGGGTGTGCAGATCTGTGGCTGCCGAGAATGAATGGGGCTGCTAGGTGTCGAAGGTTCTGCTAGGTGACTTTTTGTGTGCGATGAAGGTGCTGTGCTGCTTGTGGTGCGTGGAGCAGGTTGTTGAGGGGAATATGTGTGGCTGTTGAGGTGAGGGCAGTTAAGGTGTTGGCAATGTTCTTTTGTGTGGCAGCGAGAAGGTGCAGGGTGTTGCTCGTGAGTTTGTGGCTGATCTGAGGGTTGTTTGATGTCAGTTTGTGCGTGAATAAGGCTCAGTTTGGTTGCTGGTTTAGGCGTTGAAGGCAATGTGAGCGTGTGTGCTGAGTGGGGGTTAGTGTGTGAGCGTGAGTGGGTGAAGGGCTGTGAGGGTTAGTTGCTTGTGTGAGGTTTGTACGTGGCTTGTGGCGTGCAGCTGATTTGTGTTTGTAGGGCATGTGGCATTAGGATTTTTGGAGGAGGGCAGCCGTGAATAGAGAGGAGAGAGAGAGTTTGGAACCGAGAACTGCTAGGGTTTATTTGGTGTTTGTTTTTTGAGAGAAGAATGAGCTAGGAGGAGAGAAGGGCATGTTAGAGTTATTATTTTTTGTATTTTTTGTGTGAATCTGCCGGCCATGGTTTGAAAAGTGGGGTTGAGGGTTCTTTTTATAGGCAAAGATATGGAGGCTTTCCTTATTTGAGAAGGAGAAGGATTTGTGTAATTAATGAGATATCTTTTAATTAGTATTTGATAAGGAAAAATCTTTTAATTAGGGAAGTGATTTGATTTATTCTCTTTTTAATTAAGGATATGATTTATTTAAATTGGTAGGTGATTTAATTAAATTAGGAATGTGATTTATTTTAATTAGGAATGTTATTTATGGAATTTAATTTGAATCTTTTAATTTGGGAAAGGATTTAATTTGTGACATGTATTTTAATTTAATTTAATTGGATTTATTTAGTTTAGGAATGTGATTTAATTTAATTTAATTTAAGTTTATTTAATTGGTTTTAATTTAATTTGCGACATGTGTTTTAATTTAATTTAATTGGATTTATTTAGTTTAGGAATGTGATTTAATTTAATTTAAGTTTAATTTAATTGGTTTTAGTTTAATTTGTGACATGCATTTTAAATGTTTTAATTATTGGGATTGGGCTTGGTGTGTTTAGGTTTGGTAAGTGGCTTATGGGGGTTTTGGGCCAAGGATAAGCTTTGAAATAGAGATCCAACAAGCAACCGAAGCTAAACAACTGGATTAAATCCAACAAAAATTCCATTTTCCAATTTACCCTTCCAACGTCCGTTTCGCGCGACTTTCACAACTAAAGAGATAGTGTCTCCATACGAGACTCATCATCGGACTGATATGCAAAAATGCAATGTCTACATTAACCAAATAAATTCACTGTCGAATGAGGTTTATTCAAGGGGTTAATTTTCCATTTTATCCTTTGAACGAGAAACAGCCGTCAACAATTCATATACAGCCTGGAGCCATTTTCATACGAATATTGTCACAACCAGCAGTTCTAATATGCAAGCGAAAGTTTTGCAATATAACTAAATCAGAATATGAAGTTCTAAGTTTTAATTCTAAAATTAAAACATGTAGTTTTTAGTTATTATGTTATGCTTTTATTAGTTTATTATCTTAATTTTCCTTATAAGTATGCTATGTGGTTTCTACTAAATTGGATCATGTACATCAGAAAATAAAAAAAAAAAAGTGTTGTTATATTATGATTTATTTTTATCAGTTTCTTTCATAATTATGATTAGCTATAGGAGGTTAAAGTTTTGAAATACAACTTTCTTTTTAAGATCCGATATTCTAAATAATAATTAAGATTGGAATTTGAATTTGTAGATCGACGAATTATTTTCAAGAGAACTATTTTTCAAGAGAATGTGAAGTTCCAAATATGTGTGTATAATTTTTTTGCATCATACGTATTTGTGTTATGTTTTATTTTTCTATTGTATTTTATTTTTATTGTATCTTTATTCTTTTGAATTATATTATATATACTATTATTGCTGTCAAAAGTTTACAATAATAAAAAGCTAATCAGACGTTAAGTTTAAATTAGCCTTTAACTTCTGAACTACCATTTATAAATAAAACATGACGTTTTCATAGAATACGAAAATAAGTTTCTTTACATTCCCAATAGTGAATGTTAACTTCCATTAAGTATAGATATATAGAGAAACTCTGCAACAATAAATGGATAAGACCGGTATGCTTAACACACTTGTAAATATAATTATAATTTTGTATTGCTCTATTCATATCTCTTTATTTACTTTAAAATTATTTATTTTCATTTATTTCGTACTTACACCCTTGAATTATTATTATAAATTTATTAAGATATGAATGATCACTTAATATGATATGTTTACGATAAAAGGTCAGATCTTTCAAATATCCTGATATTACTTTAAGTGTTAAAAAATATAATGATTATATACTTGATGTACATTAAATTTATATGTTATTTATAGATCTCATTGATCAATCTTTATGAATTTTTTTAGAAATTATAAAAACCTATAAAATAAATTGTTCGCTTTGAAAAAAGAATGGGAGGTATGCCTAATTGATAGTGTTACCATATACTTTGTTGAGATAAAAATATTTCTCAAAATTAATATTAACTGAAGATTCTGGAAGAGCCATAATCTTATTAACAAGTGGAATTAAGATATGCATCGAAAATGCTTATATTCAACTAGATCCAGTAGAAATCTGTTGAATTTCAAAGATATCCACCAAAATGGTTATCATATTAAGGTTCAAATATATAGTTACCATTCACAGTGTAGTTACTATTAGCAATAACACACAATTTAGAACTTGAAGTTCTAAACCTATATATCATATATATGAACCTGAAGTTCGATACATGAATATGAAAATTTTTCTCTAGATGTCTTATTATACTATTATATTTCATAGAGTATAGAAACTGAAATATAAATCCAAACTATAGGCTTGGAATGTATTATTAAGAAAATAAATAAATATCTCTGAAGGATATTATTTTCCTCTACCATATTTTACAAGCGAGCTTGAAGCTCCAACTATGAAAAGAAAATTATAACTACTAAAGTAAGAGATAATTCATATATTATTATTGAGTGTAAATCAAATCCATCTAAAAGCATTAATTTTGAGTCGTTAACATAATATGGAAGAGCGTTAATTTTATAATTATAGTACGTAATAAATTTTCTATTAAAGATAAGAAAATGTAGAATGGTTAAAGATCTAGCAAATCATGTTCACCTTAATGTCTCGAATCTCTTTGAAACTAAAGAGAGAAAATTAAATACCAATTACTACTTAATATTTTTATATTATGTATTTTATTTATGTTTTATTTCTAGATATTAATATTATTTGAAGCAAAACTATATACCATATATGGTCCTGCTGACCTAATTGAAGGCTCTAAAAAATATCATAATCTTGTTAGTAATTGGTGTTAGGGTTGGTGCTCGAAGTGCCAATCCGGATCGTATTTATGTTCGATTCATGAATACGAACAATGTCATTTTTCCATAATATTACTTATTTAATGGTAGCACCTCTTGTCTATTATATACATATTTGATCTAATTACGATTAGATATCTAATTATGATTAGATTGAAACTAAATATGATTTAGTGATACGTGTATATTAGACAAAGACCCTAGGATTTACAATGTAGCGCGCAGTTACAACGTAGTTGGTAATTGACATTGGGAAGCGTCACTATAAGTTGTATATCCTTGAATAAAGTTCATGGTCAAGATTCACTAACACGGGTTGGTTAGCAAAATCCGCTGAGACCATTACATGTCGTATATCGTGACTTGGTGCGATGGTTTATCCCAATGAACCATGAGTCTCAGGAGACTCATATAGACATGTAGGTGTTTATTTGATAAACACTGGAAGATTCACTGAAGATTTCCTAATAGATGATACACCAACGTCAATATGAATCTTCTCAAGTTGAGTGAGCATAGTGGTCATTCGACTTGAGATACCACCGTGGATATATGAGTTATCCTCCATACTTTGATGACAGTCACATCACCGATCTATTTAGATCAGACCTCCGCCTGTTCGTTGGGTGTGGACTGATGCTCATGATATCCAGTGCGTATCAAGATAGAATTCGTCACTTCTGTGTACAAGGCATATGTATCCTACACGTGTTTGCGATCTAGTAGATCCATGGTCGTGGTATAACTTCGGAAGCAAGTTCCAAGTGTTATTTAGAGATCGTAAATTTGAAAGTCGACTATATTATACCATAAGGATTTGATGTTCTTATCTATATCCCAGGTATAATATGGATAGCCTGTGATGGAGGGATTATATGTATGCAATAACCTCGACTTGTATAGTTTAGGGAGATTATCTGTGGTCGTCATAATCATGAGTGGGTGAATTATGGACACGAAATTAGATTTCATGACGGATAAACCTAAACTTAGAGAGTCCCATAATATGAAGTGTACTCGTTGAGCACTTGGGCAAAGCGTTATGAATAATACATATTATTCATAATACTTCATCGAATTAAATGAGTTAATTCAAATCATTTAAACGGTTAAACAAAAACACATGCATAAGGGTATTTTTGGTCAATCGTAATTATTATGCAATCTACCTAAATCCTTAATCTTAATACTTCAGATGCATAAGGGCAACGCATTATGAATAATACAGATTATTCATAATACTTCACTTTAATCTAAGAATATGATAGATAAGGTCGCAATCTACCTAGATCTTCATCTCTTAGCTAAACCAGTCAAAGAAATGGCCCTGACGGAGTTTATATCATATTTACCTTACATTAGTAATAGACTCTACCAGGACACAAAGTATTAGAACAATGACGCCGACACCCATTTAGATGTAGAGTTCTGGTCCACCCTATACCAACCTAGGTAAGGATAACCGTAAGGAAGTTCGATGAGAATTTATCCTAAGTAAGAAAAAGAAAACACTGAAAGATAGACCACCCAGATAAGAACTAAGGAGGTTTCAAGGGATAGAAAAGAAAGAACCTGACCCAAGACAAAAGGGATAAGTTAGTATAACATGCGAAAACCCATAGATCAGACCAATGCTGATTCTTGAAGGTTTAAAAAGGACAGATTTATGAGATGGAAGACAATTGAAAGTTAGCAAAGAATACCAGTGTGAACAGTAAGGTTACACGGTATAGCTGTGGCCTAACAAGAGCAAAAAGTAAAGATCTAGGAAGTAGTCAATGGGAATAAGTCACCATTGGCTTTGGAAGCACAATATGAAACTGAAGAATATGTTATGGAAATAAATAATAAAGAAAGCTACTGGAAATAATAAGGAAGTTCAGTGTATATAGTAAGAATAGATAATGTAACTTGAGGACAATAAGTGAATGAAGATTTTAGATCGATTAATAAATATTAAGGAACTCTAACACATGGATCAATCTATATTGTTTTCCAATAAGGCAAATAGTAAATAACAGAGATGCGTATTCACATATTCCCTATGGAACGTATATACTCACCTATCTACTTAGAGCTCAGTAAGGAGAAGAACCAGTGAAGAAGTACATTTGACAAAATTAGATGAACCGTGAGACAGCTAGACAATAGGATCAATGAATTCAACAGAGTATAAATAAGGAGCATGAGATAGGATAATCCGAAGTCATGGTGAGTCGAGCCAAATCTAGAAATCATCATTGTATTAGAGACCCTTAAGAGAGTTAAAGCTCAGAGGTATGAAGAGACCATAGAGGGCGACTCTCAGAAATATGATAGATGACTCTAAAAGAGTCTTATTGTACTATGACGGAAGAAATCGATAAAGAGCAGCACCCGAACCCAAAGATTTAGTAAGAGATGTCTTAATAAAATGAAGTTGATAGAGTTTCCAGGAAAGTAAAAATGTAAGCAGTTCAAGGACTGATATAAGAAAGAAATCTATGTAGCAAAGTAAGTTTCTTAAAGAGAAATAACAAGAGGGAGTATATTAGGACTCTGAGAAAAAGTAACGTCTTAAGGTAGTTAAGCAACAGAGATCGACAGGAAAAAGTATTTAGGCAGCATGAGAGAGCTTTTAAAAGGCATGATTTTAGAAAAGTTCACAATAAAATAGTATTTGCTAACTTTTCTATGGTTAAAAAATGGGAATTAACAATAGAGGAATACATAGACGGCATGGTAGAGTATTTTAGAGGATATGACTTTGGAGGGCTTATAATAAAAGGTAGTATGATCGATAGTCAGCAAGCAAGTCAAGAGTGAAGTTGAAACAATGGGATAATTCATATAGTATCTAGTAAAAAAAAATCTTAGCGGCGAAGCCGACACTAGTGAACATGAGAGTCTCAGGCTTATAAATGAGTAAAACGTGCAAGTATCGTACGGGTAGTTAATAAATTCAGCACAACTGGGAAGATTTCAAGATCAAGCCCTACCCTACAACCCTTGATAGACAACAACAGCAAAGATCAACCTCAGTAGTTACCTTAAGGATATTCCCAGAACATATGGACATGCAGAAAAAGTAGGACCAAAATATAAAACCTTTTGATATAGTACAAAAAATGGAGTTGAAGAAGAAAAAGGGTTTCAAGTGAAAGATTTAGAAGAAAGATGGTCTATACGAGACGATTAAGGGAAAAAAGTATTAGTTAGGCAATAACGAAATTTCCAAAGAATCGGTGATAGACACGATTAGAGACATGTAAATGATTATACCATTTGGACCATGAAACAAAGACATAGACTGCAGAAGTCCCAGGTATAGAATAAAGTAGGAAATAAGATATAAGACAAGTAAAATATTTGGAGATAGGACTGTCATATTAAAATGACAATGGACAAGGTATTAAATAAATGATAACAAAGGTACAAAAATACATAAATAAACTTTACATAGTTAAGTTTAGTAGTACTACAAAATAACAAGCTTTATAAACGTCGAAATAAGATTGGAAACGAAAGGAAAGTAGCAAGTGTAACTGATAAGTGCGGTTTATACCCACTTATTCAGGCATTTTTAGCTTACTATTTTATTAGGTTCCGTATCATTTAATATATTTTGTAGTTTCTTTTATGTTTTATTTGTAGGAAGCATTGAAACATGGATCTTGGGGTAATTTAACTTGTTTTGATACCCTATGGATGAATCGGAAGCACGTAGGAAGAGCGGAAAATGTAGAAAACAGCATCCAGAAATTGTGTCTGGCGTCGCGACTCCCACTTCTGGCATCGCAACGCCCCTTTAGTGAATCACTTACAAAAATCTTGTGAGTTCAGTGCCGCGACGCCACTTTCCGACGCCGCGACGCTGCGGCAGTCATCCATAATCATCAATTTTTAGGGTTTTACATGCACAAGGACTCCAAGACTTTCCTATAAATACATAAGCTCATCCAAAACCCAAAAGTGGAGGCTAATACACAACCAAGACTCAAAAACACATATTTTAGAGAGATCCCAAGAGGAAGATTAAAGAACGACAAGAGGAGATGAAGACGGTGACGTCCAAAGGCGAAGGGATTCGATTTGGGTTTTATCATTTAGTTTTTTTCTTCAAACTCTAATGATTTCCATTATGTTCATGACATTACTTCCATTGTTTTATTATTTGGTCATGAACTAACTCCACAATTCTATAGGATGATGTAGTCAATGCTTGAACCTATGTATTATTTGCCAAATTGAGTTTTATGAAGTTTTAATTCAGTTTATTTATATTCTCTTGTGTTTAATGCTTCTTATTTTTTTGTCACAAATTGAGATGATGAATGTTTAGAATCTATTGCTCGGGAGAGAGGTATTTTAAATAAAATCTAGAGAATATAACATATGAGTTTATAGAGTTCGGGAGAATCTATAGTTCATTTGAAGTCGTTAACACAGAATCACAGAGCATAATGAATTGTTAATTACTAGATTTTTATAGGGATATCGAAGTTTATAATTAATAATCTTTTCACTATTGCTCGGGAAAGAGAGTGGAATACTTTAGGATTATTGACTCATAAATAATGTAGCTGAATAAGAATTGATTGGCATGAAAAATATATAGGGATAACTAGGTGAAATTAGACTCTAGAATCTCTCTATTAATTGGATTATCTTTATCAAACATTTTGTTATCTCGTTTATTTAGTTTTTAGTTTTGATATTAGTTTAATTTCAATTTATAGTCTTTCCGAATAAAGTTAGGATGATCAATTATAGTACTTAGTGTGAGTTGAATACAATCCATGTGGGTTCGACACTCTCTCACTTATCTTTATTAAAACTTGACACCTTACACTTATGGTACGATATAAAATATTGCAATAGTAACTTATAAATTCCAATGCGATGCAATAAGAGAAAATATGGCTAGAAGCGGAGTTATGGAGGAACAACATACAAATACCCAAAGAAACTAATATGAAATTATAGGAATAACTGAAGAAAGAAATTTTAAGTACTAGAAGGTTAAGGGAACAATGCATTTCCAATGAAGGATAATCAGATTTATATTAGCAACGAATATAAAGATGAAGACAGAAGAACCTAGAGTTGAAGCCCATAAGTAATTGAAAGTTAACAATAAAGAAATAGACAGTTAAGTAGTCAAACTAATGGAATAAATGCCAAGCTCAAATTGAGCAAGTAGAACTAGAAATGTATTGGGACGATCATTTTTACTAGCAACAAGGATTATCTTTGTATGTTTTGTTCCAGAGTTATGGTAGGACGAGAAGAAACCTAACGATATGAGACATAATCACCTTTCAACATGGAAAGGTGTTGGATAAGAAAGAAACTAAGGATACACTCAGTAAGACCATAAAAGGGAGTTATACTATAAAAGGAGTTATACTATAGAATTATTGGTTATCCAAAAGTCTTAAAGAAGTACTAAGCCCTTAAAGAAAATAAGGAAATAAGTATAAGACAATCAAGAGTGTAAGATAGAAAGAAGTAATCCACTTGGATACCAGTTCAAGAAAAAAAATAAGAGTTCAAACCTTAAGAAATGAAGTTACATCTTGCTAGGACGTTATCAAGGAGAAGAATAAAATATGGATAATTTTTATGGATAATAGATTCTGTGAAGGAATACATCTCTATATAGGTAGTGTGTAGATTATATGAATTACGTTTCTATATGAGAATGAAGGATTCTAAAAAGAACTTCAAAGGGTTAAGCTTTCAGCTGTGTAAACCGAATAGGGTATATCGAGACAAGAAATTCCCAGAGGTTGTAGTACCAAGCTCAGCATTAGAAAGGATTCGAGGACTAATCCTATTTAAGGGGGGAGAATTTATAACGACCAGGAATCTCAACTACTATTACACTATGGGACAAGTGTCATATAATATAAATTATGTTTGGACACATATACCCTCATGAAATGACTTTGGGGAACAATCGGCAAAATCTTCGAGATTCCGATACGAGATGATATGATGTTCTATTACAGATAATTTATGATATTTGGGCCATAACTTTCTCATACGAACTCCAATTTTTATGAATTTTATATCGTCTGAAAGCTGAGATCGAGACCTACAAATTTTGCGTTAAACGTTTTTTCAAATGTAAACCAGAAGAATATAAAAAACACAGATAAAAAATATGAATGAATAGTAATCGGGGATGACTCTAGAGAATTCTCAAATTCTCTCAATAATTCTAATACTTTTTATTTTACACTTTTACAAATTAGCCAAATAGCTCCCTATTATATATAAGGGATACTATTCCCTAATCCTTAAAATTGAGAGAAATAGAAAGAAACGTTGGTAGAAGAAGATGGAGAAAGAAGAAGAAAAATAAATAAAAAGGAAGAAGAAAAATGAAGAAAAAGGGAGGAAAGAAGAGGAATCAAATGCCAATACTCATACATCAAGCAAAGAAGAAGATTAACAACCATTGGAAACTTGAAGAGTGTGATGAAATCAAGAGAAAGAAGATCGTCGCAGGAACCGTAGTTTCCTTCAACAGAGTAAACAATGCCAGCCATATTCTAAACTAGTGAGTGGATATCTTTTTCTCAAAGTTGATTTTTATTTACTTGTTATTGATCAAGACTTACTTTTAAATATTTTAGGGCGTTAGCCAAATTTATTTTCAGTTATTTCATGAATAAGAAGGATTGGGAAATCTTGAGATTTTAAAACATGAGTATTTATGATTTTGGAAGCATGGGGGAAAACCCACCTCAGCTCTGACTTATGAAATTGACGGATAGACATGTGTACATGTAGAGGACTAGGAGGACAGAGATACGTAACGCTCCCAGATCATAGTTCAAGACTAGGGATGACAGATGCCCCTAGATCCTAGTTCAGGGTCAAGCAGTAGTATAGATCCGCACTCCTGGATCTAGTTCAGTGGCTTGGGGGACGACGATACGTAACGCCTCAAGACCATTAGTTAGGCGTAACACCCCCATGCATCAGATTTTTCAGAAACAAATATTTTAGAAACAGTTTTTAGAGACAGATTCCAGTACCAGGTTTTCAAAGAAAAAGGGTTTTCTAAGATGCAGTTTTCATAAATGAAAGTTTTATAAAAGAGTTTCAGAAAGAAAATTTAGATTTACAAAAAAGACTCAGAGTTTTGCAGACATAAAAATTTTTTCAGAAAATTTTTGCAGGAATAGTTGTGTTTTCAAAAAAGAAAAGAGTTTTCAGGAAAAAAATGGTTTCTAGTGACAGTTTTGGAACCAAGAGTTTTCGTAAGAGTACATCAGTTTTTGTTTTAATTGTCCACTCACTTAGATCGTTCAAACGATATAACCCCCCACTCACAGTTTCCTTGTTTTGCAGGTATTCTCGGAGGACGAGCTCAAGGGGATGGATACTGATGGCAATCACTAGAGGGTTTGGTCCATCAGGTCGATTCAGAGATAGAGTTCAGTTAAGTTTAATATAGTCCAGTTTCAGATAAATGTATAACAAAGTTGTGTACAGGTACTCATGTAAAGAGTTGTTAAGATAAGTAATGTTGAGTTTTAGATATGTGTGTACTACTTTATATTATATGTCATGATATGGGCAATGGACCGTATATGAGATTATGTTTAAGAAAAGAGTAATAATGTTGTTCATAGGTAGAAATTTAGAGGCTCAATGGAATAATATGAACTATTTCCTGCCGGTAGCATCTCCTAGATTGGGGATGTTACAAGGCTTTAATAACTCACAACTACCCTAAGTTAATCTAGGTTAATCCTTAGCAAAAAATAAGTAACCTAAAGCTTAATCAACATATATAAGTAGACTAGTCAAATTAGTTAATCCTAAAGATAGTCAATATGTGAGAGTTATTACCTTAAAAAGAAAAAAGAAATCCTTGAACCCCAAAACAGTTCCAGATTCGGCAAGGGAATGAATTTTGGGGATTTTATTTATTTTCCTTTACTCACTAACCCAAACTAAATAAGTAGATAAATAAAATATTAGGGAGGGTAAAATTTGGGTCCACTAACCCCTTACCAAGCAAACTCAAATTTTTGCACTACATACATTGCTTCAAGTAATTACCTTGACTTGGAGAGTTTATTACTACAAAAAAAATTTTTCTGGGGGTTCTTCTATTAACTTACTTGATTCAATATAATCTTTATTACACTCGGCCCAACTCAAGGAAATTCAAGTTGATATTCCACGGGTTATTACATAAGCTCATCGGTAACCTTTAATTAGGTTTATTTTATTTACGAAAGTCTTAGATCTCACCTTTATGATGGTCGAAATCCAATAAGATCATACTATGTGTTGGTGTTTTCTTGAATTTTTTCCCTATCTTGTGAACGTACATGAGGCTTTGCAGTAATAAGCAGATGATTTATGGAACATCACTCAGTGGACCTGACAATAAAATTTTCAGATTTAGTTTTGTTATTATAAGGGTCCTATGTTTTACTTTGTATATTGTGTTATTTTTTTCTGATCTTGAAGTTTGGATTCACTAACTCATATCGAGAGGTGACCGGCTCCATAAAACCTATTGGGCCACATATAGATTTAGGTGTGGGTTTGAACTTCAAACTGTTATGGGGATTTCATAATACATAGAGTTATATTGTCAGACTTTGTTATGATTAGACTTGAGTTTTATGTTTTTTCTTAAATTTATATTCGAATTAATATAATTGTATATATACATTCTTGTGATGTTTTTATATATAAAAGAATTTCATATTTCAAGAAAAATATATTATTTAGCAATTTAGGGTTTCTAAAACTATGTGCTAATAATTATGCAACTAATCATTTCACTGGCCATAAGTTGCTATTGATAAGGATAGGATACGCTACTTTGAATTTTGAATACATGATTGTGAACCATATATGTCAATTCTCCGCTGCTATCAAAATTATTGGATCTTAACAAATTGGCTATTCACCACCACCCATTTTCCATTGAATTCAATTTAGAAAAAAAAGAAAGTACAAAAAAGAAAAAAAAAGAAGTAATTATCATAACCACGAACACCCATTGAGCTAGTCATCTGTTTTCTAAAAAACAACACAATTATGGGTTCAGTTATGATGCTTTTAAGCTACTATAACTTATATTTTAGCCACCATCATTAGATCTGATAATTAGTATGGACCGGTCGAGATTTATCAATCTCAATCATGTATCGATTGTAAATTTGGTATCAAAAATCGTCTCAAATTTTGTATAAATTTTTTAAATTGTGATAAAAAATCTTTTTGAATTCCTATCAAAAATTTGATATTTTTACATAAAAAATTAGTTTCATGACTTAAATTGTCCCGCATTCATGTTCTATTTTTTTTATTAAAGACTAAAATCATCATGAATCTCATATCAAATGGTACAATATCTCAAATCTCGATAAGAATTCTAGATTTTTTACTATCTTTAACCGTCATAGCCTCGTAGCTCATAAATTCAACAATAACAAATAATATCTGACCATTTAAAAATACGGTAACCTTAAAATACCAAAGTCAATACACTATAAGAAAACTCGAAATTACCGACTGAATATTCGATCGGAAATTCAGTCGGTAATTACGATTTCCGACTGAATTTTTTCGATCAGTATTTGGATCGTCGGTAATAAATTACCGATCAAAATATGATCAGTCGGTAAAATTACTAACCAAATTACCTACCGAAATATAATTTGGTCAGTAATTTCTTTAAAATAAATAAATAAATAAATAATTAGATTTTACCTCATTACATTTTTAAAAAAAAATTATGGGACCTACCATGGGTGTGACCCACACCTGAGTCTTAGTACCACCCAAAGACTGGTCTAGACCATAATCCACATTTAATTCTACAAATAGATGCAATTGGTATAACTTGAACCTTTGACCTCAAGATTGAATGTGTATAATAATTGTTATTAGGGTATGTCATGTTTCTTGCTATAATATGTAAATAATATATATATATATATATATATATATTTGTGCGCCTGCGCGAGCGTGTATATAGTAGTAGTATTAGTAGTAGTAGTAATAATAATATATAATGTAAAATAATAATAATAATAATATATAAGGTAAAATAATAATAATAATATAATAATAATATATAAGGTAAAATAATAATAATAATAATAATAATAATAATAATATTATTATTATTATATATATATATATATATATATTTTATTTTTACCGACCGATCGATAATTCGGTCGGTCAAATTTATAAATTACTGACCGAAACTTAATTCGATCGATAAAATATCAAATTTATTCGATCGAATTATATTTGGTTGCTATTTATTAGTAATTACCGATCAAATAATTGATCAGTAATGAAATGAATTCATCTTAAAGGCTAATTTTCATTTTAAAAAAACCATTAAAGCAAAGCCAAGTTGAAGTAGAAACCAGAGCAAATGAAATGAATTTCATCAAATTGCTTTGGAAACTGCACAAATGGAGTCAACTACCAGGCACCATATTACTTGTGGCCCATTAACAGTGGTCAATTTTGGTATTGAGAATGAGAAACAAGGTCATAATTTTTGGGTTTGACTTTGACAAACAAAAACACAAAATTGGGAAAGGGACCCATGTCATATGGGATATTGTAACAATATACATGAACTTTTGGGTTCTCATCTCTTGGACAATAATGTAATGAATTTGAATAGTTTATTAAGAGAATGATGATGATGATGATGATGTTTTGTATATTATATACACATCAATAAGTAGATCCAATGTATGGCAGAGGATTAAAATTGCTTTATATTATATTCATATCAAATGGGTAGAATCAATGGATCTCAATTCATATATTTAAACCACTAGAACACTTTTGTCAAATTGCCATCTACTTATTTACTTTGCCCTTTTCTTCTCTAATTATACCATTAAATTTTCACAAGATTTTACAAAAAAAGCTTTTTTGTCTGCACATTCTTCTTTATCCACAAACATATTCTTCATTTCACAATTATTATTGTACCGACGTCCACATTTTATTAATATTCAGACGGAACTAAAAGATAAAAAAAATATGAATTATACACTAAAAATATAAAAGACAAAAAATAATACAATGAAGTTCGTATTTTTTACCTTTTGACTCGGTCTTTATTTTTATAATATTTGGAGATATATGTGTATGCGCCAAGAAGACAGAACATAAATACATATGTCATATATATATATATATATATATATATATATATATATATATATAATAGTACGAATGCCCTCATTTTATAAACTATAAACGTCCATTAAAAGATTAAAAAAAAAAAAAATACTCCAATACAATACCCTCACATGAAAATGATTGTTTATATAAAGGAAATATCAATTATGATGCATGTGTGGCTCACATCTCTCCACCTAGTTAGCAATAGCATAATCTAAAGAATTATGACCATACAGTTTGGGGTGAAAATAGAAATAAAAATTAGAGGAGCAAAATTGATAATAAATAATAAATTTAGGGAGTCAAATCATAAAAAACGAAAGGCTGACAAAACCCTTAATTTGAGATTTTGGTGAGATGAGGTGCAATATAATAAAATAAAATAAATTACAAAGACAAATCAGGAGTAATTTTGTGATAGCATAGAAAATATGATACCACCAATTAATAAATAAATGATATGTGTAATTCAATTATCATTTATTAAATAATTCAACAAATCAAATAAGGTAAACAATGTAATGAAAAAAGAGAGGATAGAGATTTGAGAGGCATGTTTAATTTGCTTCTGATGTTTGCTTTGAAATGGGAAAATAATCATAAATATGAACAAATAAAGAACAACTTTGTGATTCATAAGCATGGCTGTTTTGGTCACTTTTTGGTTTTAAATGGAGAATGAATGAATGAATGAAGTTCATTGAATATGAGTTGGCATTGGATTGATACATAATTTATGTTGGATGGTGTTATATATGGGCAAGCACAAATTTAAAATGTGAATCACAAAGTGGGTGAAAAAGATTGATACATTTCAAGCCTGCCACTGGCCTTTCCTCATCAACTTGTAAAATTAGCTAGGTCTATTTCACTTCATACCTTGTACATAAAATAAAGCATTTCACTTTAATTTAATATAATGATCAACTTGGGCTGATACGACAATAATTATCACTAATCATTCAATTTACTTCCAACTCTTAACCCTCTTGTATTAGAAGCATTCATTCTTTAATTTCTTGTGACAGCAAGATTATATAATTACTGCATCCCATTTGTTGCTAATCTCAATGCCAAAATCCCATAATACCAGAATGATTTAATATGAGAAAAATATTATTCTAGTCCCTATAATTTGGGTTAGTTATCTCTAATTAGTCCATATATTTTGATAAATTCCCTAAAACACCCATATCATTACTTCCATTGATGTTGGATCTAACTTTAGGATGAAATAGTTTTTTTGTCTAATATAATTTAAGATTCAAACTAATATGAAATGTAATAGGTGAAAAATAGATGATAATTAAGTAAATTTTAATAGAAATAGATATACAATAGTAGAGATGATATTTTGTCGAGATTGATCAAGATCTGTTAATCTCGATCACATCTCGATTACGAATTCGGGAAGAAAATCATATTAAATTTCGTATCGATTTTTGAATTGGGACGAAACATTATCATGAATTCCATACCTAACTTTTCAAGATCCCGAATCTCGATTCCCTATATTTTATTTGGGATAACAAATCATTCCAAATCACGTATCGAACGATACGAAATCCCGATTGAGATTTGAGATATTCTACTATCCCTTTTTCCTCCGCTCCATGTCTGGTTTTTATTTTGTTGCTTTTTTTTTTTTTTTTTTTTTGTCTTTTGTTTTATGTCATTTTGTTAGTCAGATCTATAGATTTGGATTGGAGATCCACTCATGTAATGGTAATATTCCAACCTATTGATTTTATATTTTCTATTTTTACATAATAATTGTTTCTTTTCTTCAACTTACAAACTATTTGGTGT